>MVJL01002639.1:0-10080 GCA_002156465.1 Macrocentrus cingulum | reverse complement strand
GGGGGGGGGGGACGAGTGGCAGCGCGGTTAAGGGGCGCGAGCTCTACTGCTCGTTCTCCTCTTGCCCCTCTGTGTGCCCCTCTGATGTGCGTCAATACGAAAAATAGGAAATATATTTGTTCTAAAACGACAAGTGTCAGGTGTCGCTTGTTTTAAATCAAGCAATAAATATCCATGTGGTTGTGCCGTAGCATCAAAATATACTTCTTGCAGAAATTTCGGATTTTCCGGACAGATCTGTCGCGCCAAATGTTGTATTTGAGCACGATCACGGGGTTTTTTAAACAATACTATGTAATTGGTATTCAAAGAGATATCTCGCTGACCACGCCCTTGATGAAACAAATTTTGCGTAATAAATATCACGCTTAAATTTTTATGATGGCTTCCCTTAGTAAAGAGATCTGACACGCTATTATTGGACGACTCACGCATCAAATCATCGATTATTATTAGTTTTGGACGTGGATCATTAGAGTAGTCACTGATTTGCGGCAAACCCTCGCGAAATTCAATATTTTTTGCGTTGGGATATTCCTTGGAAGTTGATTGCCACTCAGAATAATAAAATAGAAAGCGGTTAAAGTGTGTATCCACCATTTGATGTATGTATTGAAAAAACTTTTTCACAAAAAATGTTTTTCCACACCCTGTTGGGCCACACACTAAACATGTAAAAGGATGCTTCCAGCGTGTATCCATTATTATAACTGAATTAAAATTCTATGGACACACAATAAATTCAAACGGTATGGTTTTATTCCAGCGCATGCGCTGTAAAATAATTAAATTACATTTGAATATACATTTCAAACAAAAATTTCCAATTTTCTAGATAACCAAACGGTAACGTATTAAATTTACGATAGCGTCGACGCTTAGTATTCACAGGTTTACATTTTTTACTCTCGAGACACGTGACAACTTCGTGAAACATCGTACGTCTAATTGAGTCAAACTGAATTTGAATTTCATCTGTACGCTCGCCCGTTACAAATGACCATAGGGCATTATAATTAATGTGTTGACTATTCATTGAATTTAGCGTAATACCTTTAACTTTACAAATTTCAATTACATCACCATTCTGTTTACTGATAGTTAGAGCATAACATTTGGACCCTATCGAGATGAATGATGTTAATTTACATTTATCACCAAATTTGTTTATCTCGTCAGTCAGATCGCCAAGAAAATCACCACACGGTGGTTCGTAGTCGACGGCTTCGGTCGACGATTCAAATATTACCGAATCGGTAACACAGTAAAGAGCCCTCTCTTCTAACGGTTCTAAATAACTATATAGTTTTAAACGCGCTTGTGCTGTGACATGAGCAGCGACAACAACATTTGACGTTATCGTCGGTTCAAGCGCATTATCGTTTTTAACATAATTAACATACATGGTTGAATCGTGAATTAACATACATGGTTGAATCGTTTACAGGTAAAATTCCAACAACATCTGATTCAGAACTAGTTAGCAGCTCCATGAGCCGCTGTCTA
Source organism: Macrocentrus cingulum (assembly GCA_002156465.1). Taxonomy (NCBI): domain Eukaryota; kingdom Metazoa; phylum Arthropoda; class Insecta; order Hymenoptera; family Braconidae; genus Macrocentrus; species Macrocentrus cingulum. Next base: position 8,574 of record MVJL01002639.1, on the reverse strand, counting down.
GTTCTGACGATTTCTGTTTGTGGTAAATTCTCACGTTGCCCAAATTTTCCCCAAAGTGAATTTAAACATAATTTAACAATAGAACGCAACCCTCCATTATATACAATTTTATCGTACTCTAGCTGAACACCATCTTTTTCTTTGTAATCCGAAATATATTGTTGTTTACGATTTTCATCGTTTTGACACTCTGATCGCCACCCGCTCGCCCCTGTTTTAATTTTAAAAATGTATTCATATAATCGACAAAGAGACCACCCTCCCTAGTCAATTCGTTGTACTGTGTGATTTCGTATTGCCAAATCTCATATATCTCAACGATTTTGTACCCTAATTCGATTGCTTTTCGTAATTCGTCAACAATCCATGTACCAGAAAATTCACGATGTTTCGGGTTTTCATGTTGACACGACTCTTGATTCATTGTTTCAGCGCAAGTACGGCATAGTGCAAAGACGAGTTTTTCATGCATCCGCGCTGGTAGAACAGGGTGAAACAAATTATTTGGTCGTAAGACTGTGCATTTGACAAGTCCTTCTACGTTTGATAAATTGCTGTCTTCTACTACGAGTGTTCGACATTCGACCTACAAAAATTTTAGGGTGACCAATTGGAAATTTACCAGTACAAATATAGGGATAAAGCGAGCACACATCAATATAACTTAATTTTTTGGTTGTTGTACTATCACTCAAAGCCGCAAAATTTTGTGTTTGACCGCCAAAAAAGCATCACTAGGGTTAAGTGGTTTCTTAAGTAGCATCGGTTGATCAGATAAATAACGTTGTAAATCCTGATTTTGTGAGAGTTCTCTGTCGAAGTCGCATTCCCACTTCTCAATCGGATTATACCCGGATTTTGTCATTAATGCCGATGTAGCTTCAGTGCGCTCATATCTGTCATCCATTGTATCGTCATCTTGGAGTTTTGAGTCTCTATTAATTATAAAACACCGCGGACAGCCATGCCAAAAACATCCTTGAAATTGATAGACTGACTTTAAATTATTTATCGTGCCGAGCTCGTAGCACAGTGGTCAAGACCATACGGCTGCGACTCGGTGCAACGTGGGATCGCGCCTCGGTTACGGTAGGTTGTTTTCGGGCTGTGAAGGATCCCAAGATTGACCATTCCCTTGACAGAGATACGAAGGTTCTCTAATTCTGTGAGATCTATTCGTTAGCTATGGACAAAAATCTTAAAAAGGCAGACAACGATACGAAAAAATACGAAAGCAAAAAAGCGGCATAAAAATCTACTAAGCGTGGGTATACGCGGGACATAAATACCCCATTTTTAAATTATTTATCGGATTCTCGTGATAACCATCCACGAAAATACATTTTGGTAGACGAAATTCTCGCGATCGAGCAGCATGAGTGATTGTGATGTTTTTCTCCCTTTCGACACATAGCAACCGAGCGATAGCTTTTTTCCACTGAATATTTGACCATCTGTATGTTCTATTTAGCGGTAAAATTCCAATTGTGTCAGGTTTTAAGAAATTTAATCTAAAAACTTTGGAGCAAGCTGACGCAATTGTCGTAGCCTTAGTGGAATGACAAATTTTTCCACACTTTATAATCATTTCTCGGAAAACCAAGTAAACCTTCCTTAGTATTGTAGCATCACTACGACAATATTTTAGAAGCTCATCTTGGAAATCAAAAATATAATTTTCAGATATTTTTTCCTCATGCCAAGCTAAAAATTCCTTTTTTTGAGCATCAAACATACTGTCAGGTGAATAAAAACTTTTCTCAGGTATTGCGCCAACATAATCAGCATTTTCTGGTATGTTAAACAAGTGTGAGAAAAATCCTTTCACTTCTTCACCAGCAAACCCAAAAGATTTCGGTAATTTGCTCAATGCCATGTGAAAATAATTTAAACTATCCAAAAAAGTTGTTTTTCCCACTGTCATGACCATAATTTTTGTACCCGTTAATATTAACGATGGAAGCTGTGTTTTTTTTATAGATATCCAAAACTTTTTGCATTATGAGCAATACGAATTATTTTTTTAGCACCTGGAAATTTCGACAGCGCTAACTCAACTAACTGACCTACAGGATTGTCTTTAAAAATATATTCACGAAGTCCACACAGAGCACACGGTTCACTCATACGATCGTTTTGATAACAACGTGAACATACTTTCTGAACAACACACAAGTTTGGAACGTGAATTCTAGTGTGGCGGTCACCTTTTACCCGAGTGTGTTGTTGTGTTTCAAAATCATAAAACAAAAATACAACGTGATCATCTTTTGCAGGTATTAACGGTCTCATAAAACAATAATGATTTCTGTCTCGAAGACAACGACAAACACTGCAATATGTTTTACCACAAATATGCTTGTGCTTACCTTATTTTAAGAGGACACCACAGTTTTTACATATTCGTAAAGCCTCACAAATATTTCGATTTTTGAAGCGCCCAAATCAAATAAACCGAGCAATATCAACTTTTCAAACTACAGGATATTAGGGAATGGATATTGGAGAATGCAAACAATCAAAATAATTTTACCAATGGGGGCTCGAACTCACAACCTGAAAATGTTTCATGCTCTCAATATAACGAACCAAAGAAACCAGATAACTGAAACTTTTTTTTTTGGCATCGCTATGAACCAAAATATACATTCTTATCACATTGAAATTTTTCTCCGGTGGGCCAGGCATTTGTCCCCACATTCGTTCTCTGACTGAAAATCCGACAGTTACATTCCGAAACAATTTTTCTCGGGGACGAGGCTCGTGCCCCCACGCGCAAAACGAAATCGATAATCTTCTCGGCTCGTCCGGTCGCCTGACGCAAGAGATAGCGGCGAACGACGAGTCTTCTCGCGTAGATTCTCTGAATTTTGTTTAAGGCTTGTTGCCGCGCTCCGAAAATCGCTTTTCTACAACATGGTATAATTCGAACAATTCTTCCCGACAACCCTTTTTCTCGACACTCGAGTATTACAAGGACCATAATTTGCCAGACGAGGAAGCGGAAGATTTGGTGTACCGTCGTCAGAATCAGGTTCAGAAAGCTCGTCCATACATTCCTCAAACCGCGCCAATTCGTCCGTCGGGCGCCCCGCGACCGCCAAATGAGTATCTTGGGACCACCTCGTCTCCCGGTCTACTCCTGCCGCGTCAACGCTGTCATCGTGCTCCCACTTTGGCAACGATATCCGGTACAACTCAAATAACTCGTCCTCGGAAGGAAAGTCAGCTTGTCTACTCGAAAACTGCTCTAGCATTGGAATTTAATACATGTTGACGGTAAATTTTGATGTTGAAGACGGACTTGTCAACGGAGCATAGGAAAGTCAGCTTGTCTACTCGAAAACTGCTCTAGCATTGGAATTTAATACATGTTGACGGTAAATTTTGATGTTGAAGACGGACTTGTCAACGGAGCAGAAGGGATACTGAAAGGATATGAATTGAATGATAAAAAAGAAATTTATAGACTTTGAATGTATTTCTCTGACGATCGAATTGGTAAAAGAAGGAGAAAAGGGATTTCAAAATCAGGACAAGACAATTGGACTGCGATGGATAAAATTAAAGGTAACATAAAACCTACGAGAAAAGTAGTCACAATAATCCGTGAACAATTTCCCGTCGTACCAGCAGAAGCAATTACAATTTATAAAAGTCAAGGCGGAACTTATAATTGTGTAGTAGTTCATATAGCAAAGGGAATGAAAAAAATGAACTATACATAGCCTTCAGTTGATGCACGAAGTTAAATAGATTATTTATAATCGGAGATTTAAAATTTCCTTTATCGCAGAATCCATATGATCCATATGAATCCTTATGATCTAAAGTTTGATGCACGAAGTTAAATAGATTATTTATAATCGGAGATTTAAAATTTCCTTTATCGCAGAATCCATATGATCCATATGAATCCTTATGATCTAAAGTGCAGATTGGAAGAAAGCGTTAATTGAATCATCCTTCTACTTTATCATGTCACTTTATAAATGATACAGATTCGAAAACCATCGTTTATCAAAATATACAAAGGAACACTCACACTGGCTTGAATTTAAAAATTTTGTGAAATTATACAAACCCTGCCTTTTTATAGCAGCAGAAACTTGGATGAAGAGTGGAGACGATATTTCTAAAGAAAATTATACAATTGTACACCGTGTCAACGTATCTGAATACCGTAAACGTTATGCTTATGGATTAGTAACACAGGTCTACAATGATTTTGGTGCCGCTGAAAGTAAAACTGATTTAAAGTATATTCGGTACCCTAATAAAAACTTGATACTAATTTTTTTAAAGCTACGTGTAGTATTCGAGATTTTGTGCGGGTAAATAAATTAAAAAGCATTCAATTAATTTATTCAAAAACAAACGAATATATTATTCAAAACGTTTAATTACATTTAATTATACATTATTTTATAAGTTAGAAGCTTCTGTTCTTAAATTTTCTTCGATAGATCTCTTCAGGACATGCCCGTGTAATACTCCAACAGGAATCTGCCATCATATGCTCATCCCAGCGACCTTGGTATCTATCTTCCATCACCTTTAAATCTTGATGGAAGCGTTTTCCTTGTTCTTTGCTGCACGCTCCAAGATTTTCAGGAAAGACAACTTACCACTTTCTTGTCTGAGTGATTGTCCAAATAGTGTACTTTTATGCTCATATTACATCCAAGATTTTAAAAGCTGATTAAGTGGTTTTGAACCAATTCTTAATCATTTTCAGATCTATGATTTCCTAAAAAATTGTTTACTACAGCAACAAAAGATTTCCGAGCCACTGCTTCTAAATTGTTCATCGAATGTATGAAATCCTTGTCTTTCATCAAAAATCTTATCTATGGGCCATCAAAAATTCCAGATTCGAGTTTTTCATTACGGGAAACTTTCTCGAAAGATATACAAAACACGGATCAGTTTTATCTAAAGCCTTAACGTATTGCTTGATAAGTCCTCATTTGATGTGCAATGGAGGCAAAATAATTTTATCTCTAGGAACTAAAGGCGGGTTTAGTTCTGAGAGACCAAGTTTCATTAGAAGGCCACCGATGTCATTACAATAAACTATATTATTTTTAAAGCTAAAAAATGGAAGAAAGTCTTTTTCGCGATCACGATAAAATGTTATTTTTTTACCTTGAGATAACAAATTTCTTTCTTTGAGTCTCGATGCTAGTAGCTCAGATCGTTTCTTCGAAAAGTCAAGGTCTCTAATCAAATCCCTTAAAACATCTTGAGTAAAAATCGAAGGGGCTGTTGACACTTCAAAATCACTGTCACATTTATCAGAAAAAACTTCCACCATCTCTGTGCCCGACAAATCTGATAGATCCGATAGATCTGAAAGATGTTTACTCATAGAAGATGATACGTCATGAGAATACAGTTGAGGTCTTTTAACACACGGTCAATCAGGATATGTCATTTTACTTTTGTTTATACCATGTAATTCTACAACATAAAAATAGCAGTCATTAAAGTGATTTTTCGGTTTTGTCCAAATCATCGGCGTACTATACTGTAAATGATTACGTTTACTGCTTGCCCACTGTCTTAAATGTTCACTACACAACTTACACATAATGTTTGGAACCCACGGTTTGTTCACAGCTGTCATCTCTATATTAAAGTAATCAACGTATGTCTTCTTCACTGAATCTGTTATAGGTTTTCTAAATTTTTACACTATATATTCACGACAAATGTAACAAAATGTGTTTGGATCATTCACACAACAACTTTTTGACGACTGCATATCGTTTGTGTTGATTAAAGACTGCAATTAATACATTTTTGAGGTTATTATCGATGGATACAAACCTGAACGTAGCGTCAAGATTTTAACAGCTTCGCGCGACGTCTTGCGGGCTAATTAACCAAATTATAACAAAGAATTGGCACCACTAAACGAAAAAATTTTATTTGTAGACCTGTGTTATTATTGAATGCTTCGATAAGGATTACATGTTTTTCGATAGATCATAAACAAACTTAATAAGGATTACTTGAGTATTCCACTGATTCCACTGAAAAAAATTTTAATTGAAAGAAACAATTTCAACGTAAATTCGACGGATTCTATCACATTCTTCGGGACAAAGCGGGCACCTCGGAGGAAAATTTATCACCACAGGACGCACTGCATGGTTTTTGATGACGTGGATGTTATAGCATTGTAGACAGAGACAAAAATGTCCGCAGTCTTCCACCATCATCTGGGGCCTGTTGTTCAAGCAAACGATACAAAGTGTCTTCCCCTGTTTTCTGATCGTCCGCAAACACTCGAGAGTGATAGTCACGTATAATTTGTACACGAGGCCTCGCACATGGTGCGACATCATTAGCACTGTCAATGTAAACAACCCTTTGAACTCGTACTGCGACTCCTCGACAAATTATAAACTTCAAAGTTTGTCCTTGGCGACGCTGATGCTCAGTATAGCGCGCATAACAAGCACTGCAGTGAATAGCCGCAATTCTGGGCCGCTCCTGGCCGTCAAGAGATTCCTCATCACCACCCTGGCCTCCAGCAGCACCCTGAAGAGGCTGTTACTCCTCATCAACGCCTCGAAGAGGTTGTTCTTCTACATCAGTGCCCCGAATAAGCTGTGCCTCATCGCCAGCGCATTGCCACAGACCTCGATGTTCGTATGGATGAGGATTTTGTCGTCGTGGTCGTATGATCCGGATGGCTTTACCGCCGCGAATCTGCGGAATCTCTCGTGAAGCCTCTGAAAAACGGCACATCCTCGGAATCATTCTTATAGTTAGAATAGTATTTTAGTAATGTATCTGCGTTAATCTCGGCCTCTCGCTGCTCGATATCCACCACTGAAAGCCCGTCGTCATCCCCTTCGTTATCAAGCTTTATCATCGGAAGAAATGCGAGGTCTTTTAATTGAAATTTTAGCACGGGCATACGCCGATTGTGGATAGCAGAGGCCAGAAACTCAGGGATCTCAGGGCTAGAATACAAATTAAAACACAAAAGTACTCTTAGTGGCGAGGAGGCTAAAAATATCAGTTGGATATCTAGGGCATTATTAACTTACCGTTGTCAAATCAGCATAGATAGAATTTGATATAGTTGGTTAAGAGGATTGCGATAATGCGCTGGCTACCATTTGCGAGCAGCGATTGGCGCCAAGGCCACGTCATTCCATGCTGTGTCCATTCTGTTCAAATTTTTCTCCAGCAGATCTGAAATCAAAAGCTGCCATGGATGAAAAAATTTATTACGACGTGAGAGATGAGGGTATATAACTCACCCACATGATACTTACCCACAAAATTAAAAATTTCGTCCGTGGAGCATAAGTAACGAAATATGAACCTTTCCGCGACGTTGGTCAGATGTTTTGGGCGGCCATACTGCGAAATTACTTCTGATACTACGCTTGCCGAAATCGCACACAACGATTTTCGTGTTTAGATATGGGATTTTCGCCAATAAAAATCTTAAGATTCCTTCGTAGAGCGCAACCAGTCGGATTTCACAAATAATGGTCGCCACTGGAAATCCCTGAAACTAAGTTTGATACATAAACACGTACGATTTCATTGCTAATCTTTTCACTCAAATAACTTTTTTTCCTATCCACATTATTTACTGGGTAATCGTGAAAAAAATGACGGAAATCACTATATTACCAAGGTATATATGTGGCGGCAACGCCACACACATACACGCGCACACAGTCGTCCGATATTTGACTGCGCATTGACTACATGCACCTAAATGTAACATACTAACAAACCTGTGTATTGTGCATGATTGGAGTCAGATAACTTTGAGCGCTTATCCTACATATATATTATTCCCAAAAAAATTTCATGTAAAACTTTGTCTTCATCCGAACTAAATAATTTAAAATGTGACTGATTAATTATCTGTCGATTTATTTTCTTTAATCCCTGCACTTAAAAAAATTTCATGTAAAACTTTGTCTTCATCCGAACTAAATAATTTAAAATGTGACTGATTAATTATCTGTCGATTTATTTTCTTTAATCCCTGCACTCTAAATTGTCGAAAGAGGCTGGGACAGTGAGAATACGCTCTGGAGTCTCTCAAAAATGAAACTAAAGCTATTCTGACAGCTACTGACGTCGTTGGACATAGTATCGACACTGTAGATGTATATTCAGTGAGAATACGCTCTGGAGTCTCTCAAAAATGAAACTAAAGCTATTCTGACAGCTACTGACGTCGTTGGACATAGTATCGACACTGTAGATGTATATATGGTTATTGATTATGACATGGCAAAGACTATTAAGAGTGAATGCAAGGTAACAAGTTGTAAACACCGATAATTTGTAAATGTAATGTATGTATATCGGGAATTTTAGTATATACTCATCACTTTTCCTTTTTTCACATACAGCGTCAACAGATTATTGCATGGTGGCGTGTTTAGCGAAAACTCAAACCTTAGTATATACTCATCACTTTTCCTTTTTTCACATACAGCGTCAACAGATTATTGCATGGTGGCGTGTTTAGCGAAAACTCAAACCAAAAAAACATAGAGAAAACGATTAATCGATTTATTGCATTAT
>MVJL01002637.1:0-62005 GCA_002156465.1 Macrocentrus cingulum | reverse complement strand
TAGCAATATGCCAAAATTTTCACTCACTGCACTCCTGGAGACGTCCGCACTGGCCAAAAACCCGGGAAGAACTGTCAGTTTTCGTGGGAAAGTCCAGTACGCTTGGCTTTATCGATAATTACTCTGATATCTCTGACGTGTACTGATAAGATAGTGAGCTGGGAAGAACTGTCAGTTTTCGTGGGAAAGTCCAGTACGCTTGGCTTTATCGATAATTACTCTGATATCTCTGACGTGTACTGATAAGATAGTGAGCACTGAAAAATCAATACTATCGAACACGTCGCCAGTTCTTCCCGGGCTTTTGGAGAATACAGACGTGTCAAAAGGCGCACAGTGAGTTAAATTTTTTTATATTAATACTATTTTGATTAATTTTCCACACCCCTTATACAAACAGCTTATTTTATGAATAATAAACTTCCGTTACGTATAATGCAGGAGTGTCATATGGTTTAACAATTTTTTTCTACTTTTAAATCTTTAAAAATCATATAGCTTATTTTATGAATAATAAACTTCCGTTACGTATAATGCAGGAGTGTCATATGGTTTAACAATTTTTTTCTACTTTTAAATCTTTAAAAATCATATAAAATGGAACCTTGATACTATTTTACAATTTTTTTTACTTGTTCTATTTTTGATTTTAGCTATTTTTTTTGTTTCAAATTGCTTTTTTATATTTATAAAATGGAACCTTGATACTATTTTACAATTTTTTTTACTTGTTCTATTTTTGATTTTAGCTATTTTTTTTGTTTCAAATTGCTTTTTTATATCAGTAAGTACTGATATCAGTGAAAAATCAATATTTTGGCCGTTTCGACCACGTCGTCCAGTTCATGCCGAGCTTTCAGACAGTGCAGACGTGCCAAGAAGCACACAGTGAGTAAAAAGTTTTTTTTTAATCCTATTTTTATAAATTTTGCTCGCTCCATCAAAAAACTTTGACATAAATGTGAGTAAAAAAAAATTTCATCTCAGCCAAAAATAAAAAAAAATGATCCTAGATACATTTAATAATATGTCCTCAGTAATTGTTATAACATTTGCAACACACTTCCGATATTATAGTGCCGTGATGTGTGTTTATTTAAGCCATTTAGATTCATCTAAATAACTTTCTAAATTCATTTTATCCTCTTGTCACGTTTATTTGTAGCGTGAACATATATACTCAGCCTGACAATCTAAAACGTGTTTTATAGAAAGTGTATACACTGATGTTGACTGTTTTATTTACTTAAATCTCCTTGCAAGCGATCAAACGCCAGTTTAAATCAAACCAATAGTTTTCCCAACAAATAAATCAAGTTTGTCCCTAATAAATTTATTATACAACACAGAGAGCTATAGGTAGGTATTTTCCGTGAATAACAGGAGAGTATGCAAGACGAATAGAATTTCATAATTAATTAAACTAGTGCTCGAGCGAGCGTTCCCCTTGACTCTTGGAGTCAACGTTGACTTAAGAAACTTGCAACTTGCACTTACCTCCTCTGCAAATTCAAAGTCACCGTCAAATTTCCTTTTGGCATCGCTCCTGGGAAGCACGAGAAAAATCGCCGTTAAGAGGAACACCCTGCACAAAAGTCGCCTCATATTTTTATCACTTTGTCCCTTGTTTTTATTTATTTTTTCCTCCCCCGTGCGCACACTAACACTGACGACGAAACAAACGCGTTCGGGAAATCAATCCCGAATTGAGTATCAACACCGTTAAACTGAAATCGCGCGATGTCAGTCTTTGCCGGCAAGTTTAGTCGATGATGTAAACAACTATTGAACAGACCCGGCAAGATAATGAGTGAGAAAACCGCAAGATTAGAGGTTGTTGTTGATGCACACGCGAAGATGCACACGCACAACTTGGTCTAGAGCGCGAAAGTCAGCCAGCGACCTCGATTGTGTCGTCCTGCTGCTCTCCAGGAGTCCAGAGAATTGTGACTGCGCGAAGAGAAGGGCACACTGTACGCCACCGATGCACGACATTCACGCCCGACGCCATTGGTCGTATTCCAGGCCGCGAAATGGAACGAGACAGCGCGATCTGTCGGCCGCCCGCGAAATAGAGACAGACTGAGGCGCGCCTGGAGGGGCAAAGAAAATATATGTATATAGGATTTAGATCCTCTCTATAGGTTTACCCCGCCCGTCCTTGGCGATGTTCGCGCGCGAGCGCGGCGTTACCCATGCCCTACGTACAGTCGATATTTGGCTGTGCTGCTAGCTCCGATGTCCGGCTTTTCTCTCTCTCGTGGTTCCATACGTCACGTCAACTGCTTTTTTCTAAAACCAGTGAAATATGGAACACCAACAAAAGTCTGGTCATTTTTGCAAGAACTATATTTTACTTCAACGTGCGCGCTCGCGGATTTTCGCACTTTTGATATTTATTTCTTTTTTTTTTCTTAATAAAATCAAAATCTTGTTGATAAATACGATATGGAGAATATAAAATACAAAGAGAAGATTTTATATTTGGATGAGATAAATTTTGCTTTTCTTTTTTTTGACAAAATTAGGAGCTATTAGGATAACTCTTAGGAAATCTTGTCACTTCAAAATCGAATATGCGAGATAAAGTTAAATTTTTCTTACAAAAACGTGAAATATTTCATTTTTTTTTAAGTTTTTTTTGAAATTCTTGTTTTTTAAAAAATCTTAAAAACCAGGCAAAATATTGGAAAAAAAAATTATCTTACATTTTTTTAAAGAAATTTAATATTCTTTCAATTAACTCTCATAAAATATTTTTTTAATTGTGCTTATTTACTGAGTTATCATAATTTTAATGAAAAATAAAATATTCTCTCTCTTCCGGAAAGACTCGTTGTTCTTGATCTTCTATTTTTGTCCGTTGAAAATTCATTGATGACACTGAAAGTCAATCTTAATAACTATATATAAATCAGCTTTAATTTCAATTTCGACAAAAATAAAAAAATTCATAAGACTCTAAATTATATAAAAAACCCATTTCAAGTATAAAAAAACTACTACTATTTATATAAGCTGTAGCAAAATGAAAATTGATAGTTCAAAAAATTTTATTTAATATTTTCATACTGAAGCCATTGGAATATTTATATTTAATCTGTTTAGTCTCACAACCATTATCATTAAACTTCGAAATTTCGCTTTTGCGGCATTACTGAAGTGTGTTACATTCTTTTTATAGTGCAATAAATAAGTATGACCCAGAAACAAATGAGCATTTCATATTGAGGATCTGTAAAATTCATTAGAAGCTGATTGAAGCCATAAAAACAAAAAAAAAAAAAACAAAAACAAAAAGAAAACTAATCACTGTAAATGCTGGAAGGAAAGTATTTTGTGATTCTATCGTCCCTTGGCCTTCGTGATCCGAGATTTGTGTCCTCACTTCAGGTGCACGTAATGCCATTTATCGACTGAAAACATGAGAGAAAGAAATTTTAATACATCGCAACTAATAACAAGTAAAATAATGTTTCAACAGGGGTGAAAAAATCACTGGATAGATTGTAAAATATATTGTGATAACGCTCGAACTTTTTATAACTCACCACTTGGATCAATATCAAGGGGCTCAGCTGGCTCTGGTGCATCATTTAATATTTTTTCAGCTGTATCCACGTCAGTTTTAAATGGACTATTCTCAATGCTCACATTTACACTGAAATAATACCGTAAAAATAATTCTACGATAAAATTATATTACTCGTGAATGTATAACCTACCATGAAATTCCGGCAACTTCTGTATCACGTCTGATAAGATTCTTCCAATGCTCGTTTACCTCCTCGATAATATGTAGCGCAAAGTCTTTTGGCTTTGCTTCACCATTAAATGCAAATTGATTCTCCGGCTTACCATCAGGAATTTTATAGATTTTAAACCACTCAATGGTGGCCTTTAGCAGACCCGGATAGTGCTTCTCAACATCACCAATGTCTAGAACGAAAAAAAAAATTGTCATTCAAAAAACATTAAATTCTCAATATGCAACAGACAATTCATGCGAATGCATCTACTTTATCATTTGTTTTTTTTTTTTAGTTTTTTCGCAATAACTCGATAACTACGGAAAATAGCAAAAAAAGTTATTCAAGTTAAAAGATTAGAAATTAAATTTCCTCCAAAAAATCTACAATAAATTTTTTCTGTATCTCCATGAGTTTTTGAAAAATCTTTAATTTTTCAAAATATCTCGAAAACAAAGCTAAAAAATTGAACAAAAATTTACTATACATTTTTTCTAAAGAATTCAATTTTCCATTATTTGAATCGTTTAATATTTTTCATTATCTCGAATATTTACCGAGTTATCAGAGCATTAACGAAAAAAAAAATTCTATTATCCTCTTTTTTGGCATTAGTAACGCGATATAATTGCGACAGTGAGAACATATAGAACAATGTAGTCATGCAAAAGAGGATAAAAAAGTCAGGGATAAATTATAAAAGTCTATTCAAGTTGGTACCGTTCATGTGGCTGGCCAGAGGATCATTAACGTCAATTACTATAATTTTCCAGTCGGTTTCGCCTTCGTCAATGAGCGCCACCGTGCCCAAGACTTTTACCTTTAAAACTTCGCCTCTTTTGGCCACCTAAACACCAAGATAAATCAATTAACTTGGATAAAAAGTCTTATCAATACCATTTGTGCTGTCGATTTATCTCTAATACCCTGTAACCAATTTCAAGAACGTCGATTGGATCGTTATCGCCTTTGAATCCCGTGGCCTCGTCCAATACTTCAGGATTTTCCCAAGTCTGTTGGCAAAAAAACGCAATTTCAATTAATATTTCACTGTAGGATAAGGCACAAAAAAATTAAAAATTGTCGAAATTATAAAAAAAAAATATTCTTCTGTTAAAAACAAATGTGAAAAATTTATAGGGATTAAAATGACTCATGTTAAATTACAATCCAATGAAAATTCAACAAAATTCACTATTTTAAAGAAGCAAAAAACCACAAAACTACAGAAATAAACAGCATAATTTAATACTTTTTTGTAAACATAATCTTTTCTCAATTTTTAACAGAAAAAATATTTTTTTTAAATATTACAGATTGCTGAAAATTCACCTGAGGAAGAGCACCATAGTTCCAGATGTATCCATGATGTGGAAAGCAATTGGCGACAAAGCGAAGCTTGTCCTTCTTAACATCCTGCTTGATAGGGTTCAGAGGCTCCTTTAAATTAATTTCCATCTTGGCATTAGTCCACCGGGGCACCTCGACGACCATGTGGAAGACCTTATTGGGCTCATCGGCGTACAGGGGAATGTCGTGCATGGGCGAGATCGGTCCATCGTCATTTTCTGCAATATCAGTCTTGTTAAACTCATTTAGGATTAAATTCATATGCAAAATCTCGAGAGATTGTGAAAGTACTTGAGGAAGTATGGTAGGTGTATTACGAAAGTTTTCAAGATAAAATATCAAAGTGTGAATGCATTAGAAGTGATAAAAATTCGAAAGTCAACTTCTCGCCATGGGAGCATTTGTGTGAGAACCTGCTTGATGGGTATTTACGAATTTTTCCTGTGAGATAGACAAGAAAATTCGCTTGTAGAATCAAGTATCGATTGGTTGGACGTGTAATCTAGAGGATGCGTTTCAAGTTCACGCACTATCATCGTGCAAACTTGTTACATCATGGATATTATCAGGAAATTGTTTGATCGCGGAAATTGCTGGTTAAACCGGCGACATTCACGTTATCATTAGACTTCTTGACCTTTCATTACGTACGCAGAATAAAAAAATGACTCGGCGTAATGCCATTGGTTGACATAATACACGAGGTTATGACCGCCAAAGAACCATGTTCGTACTCACTGAAGTAGATGCAAAAATCCGTGGAATTCGGTGCACCTCGTTCAACAGTAGTGTAAGACATTTTTAAACAATGATTTGCAAGCAAATATTTACTATTGTTCACTTGGCGAGAGGCTTGGAAACGCACTGGACTCACGAATCTAGTCAAATTGCAACTGCGGAACACGTGTAGCGTTGCTAACATCGCCATTAGGACATCTGGCGACAAGACTCACCAACATTAGTCGCGGGAACATTTAAATCCTTATCAGCCAACACCCCCCCCCATTTCAATAAATATAGAATAAATCGATATTTCTATTAGGAAAATACAAATACAAAATTACTAACCTTGTTTGATTTTTTTCCAACTATGCCATTTTATTTATAAAATTATGCAAACAAATCATAAATCCCCGTTTAAAATATTTTTTTTCCATCAGGTATAACAATAATTATAATCAAAAGATAAATTTTGAGAAATCAATAATTGTGATATGACAATCGCTGCAGTTAGTTCAGGTGCTCCACAATAAAATCCAGGTATTCCGAAACTTTCATAAAAACTTCAGGATAACCAAGCACAGCACATTGATAGCTGTAAGACACAACACCAATGACATAGTATACAAATGTTCTGTAATCGAACTCACGCAGAGGATACATCAACGGTCCTCCACTGTCCCCCTGCAAAAAAAAATATCAGTGTAAACGTAGCGTACCTCTTTTTTTTTTTGCTTATAACTCGAAAAAATTAAAATAAAAAAAAACCTGGCAAGGATTGCTGAACTTTCGAACGCCGTCGACGCAAAAGACTCGATGGTCAATGATCACTGGCATCTCTGAAGATCCACCACCGTACTCTGCGTTTGCTGAAGATGCGAGACGGGTTGTCCCCGAAACGCACTGGCTCCCCAGCCGGCGACAAACGGCCAGTGTCTTGTCATATTCTTAGTCTGGAGCTCATCATTAACCGGCAAACATATCGGCTGAATCAAATCTATGAGAAGTGATGAAAAATCGGTGAAAATTTCTGTATTCATTTAATAGAAATTGAGCTCACCTGTGAAAACAACATCTCGCGTTAGCTTCACCACCGCAACGTTGTTTATCCCTATAGATTTATTAAACTCTGGATGAACTGTGGCTTTCTCAATGCCCAGATCAACAGGAGTGGCACCGTCATTCACGTTGTCGTCTAGGTCGAGATCTCCCAAACGAACAACGGCCAAATTTTGACCCTGAACGCAGTGAGCAGCAGTGAGCACGTGGCGCGCGGAAATCAAGCTGCCACCGCACTTCCACTGGATTTGACTGTCCGGTGATGATTTGGAACCCAGAGCAGCCATCCAAGGCCAAGTACCTGCGGATCAGACGCGATTATAACGGATTTTAACCCCCTTGTTGGTGTATCATACCAAGAACTGCTGGTTCGCCGTTGACTATTTTTTTTTAAACTTTCTGGATATTAAGACCGCAGTAAGGAAAGGTCAGTGGTCCGTAAGGTGTATTTAAAAGGTGTTTGCGTTTAATCGGGTACTGCGATTCAATTGATGACTCAGCAAATCCTTTCGTATTTGTATCAATTGGGCAACAGACCATTGGGTTCTCGTCCTCGCAGCCGCAAACTGTACGTTGGAAATAATAACGAAGCAATTTTGAAAATTGTGTCAGCTGATCTCGAATCGGTTGACACTGGCGAATATTCATGCAGACCCTTTGCGGATGGTTCTCAAATCTGCCGGTGCAGTTTGGCTCTGGAATTTGATAAATCATTATGACAATTTTGGTCTTGCTACTAGGTAGATACGGACGGTATTTTTCACGGTAAAAACCAGTCCCCAGGTGGATACAGAAAAAGAGATATCCAAAAAACATTTACTGACCTAGAAAGAGTTGCGAGTAGGCCGAAAGAAGGATCAGCATCCAGAGAAGACATGGCAGTAGATATTTTGATAGGTGAGTGTCCATGGTCTGGAATAAAAAAATTTTTTTTTTCCATTAAAT
This sequence comes from Macrocentrus cingulum, assembly GCA_002156465.1. Taxonomy (NCBI): domain Eukaryota; kingdom Metazoa; phylum Arthropoda; class Insecta; order Hymenoptera; family Braconidae; genus Macrocentrus; species Macrocentrus cingulum. The sequence continues at coordinate 54,182 of MVJL01002637.1, read as the reverse complement.
TCGTTTTTTGAGTTTATAGTTCGAACATGCCGCTTCGAGACTCGTTTCGATATGTTAAATTCGTAATATTGTATAGCGATTTAATATATATAATGAAAACTGTTGTCTTTTGAACTATTTCACAATTTTTTTGTACCTGTAAGGTTCGTGTGAACTACTTTTTCAGTTTTAGTAATTAAAAATTGTTGAAAATGCCTTGAACGAATGACTTAGATGTGAACTGCGCACAAAGAAAAATTTCAAGACGAAGAAAAAGAAGTATAGAGACGCGAAGGTCGGATAAATCAGGTCTTATAATACTCGAGTTTATCAAGTCGTTTTTCCGAATTTGGACTCCAAACTGGATGGCACTTGATGATTGGTTTACTCCGGTCCCGTGAGATGCTATTATCAAAGGTATAAAGTCCAATTTTTATTGTTTTTTTTTTATCTAGAAAAACAATTCTATTTTTATATTTCTTTTCGCAGAAAAAATAAATCTTTATTATACTTTGGAGTTGAGATTTTTAGCGTTAGCAAAGACAAAGCAGTACCTTGTCCATCAACAAAGACTTCTATAAGGGATATATAATATGGATAAACAAGTTTACTATGTCCCCTGCGATTTAATATAAATTATTAGTATTTTTCTAAACTAAGAAAAAAACTTGCTCATATTGAAAATTTTCCAACCGCGGCAGCCGTTTTTTTTTTAGCCTTGGCGGATGAATTTTCATTGATTTTAAATTAAAATTTAAAATTAAAAAATTAAAACATACTAAAAGATTTTTTTTAATTTTATTAGGTATGCAGGTAAAATCAGTTCATTATTACAACTTATAATATTTTTCGAAGAAAAAATATTTGCTACATTAACTCAAACTGAATATTTCTATAATCCAACTAAAATCGTTTAATGCGAATTTGTTGATTTTTTATACGACATAAGACGTATAAGTACTGAATTTATACTTGAAAAAAGAAGCGCAAAAATTCTTGAATAAAAATTGGCAGACAGTTCCTTCCCACGACAGCATTGATCAGTTCAGATGCTCTATAATAAAATCCAGATACTTTGAAACTTTGGTACAGATTTTAGGATAAACAGACTCAGCACAGCGAAAGCTGTGAGACACGATCCCAATGGCATAGAATGCATGAGTATGATCGGATTCTCGAAAGGGTAAAATTATGGGTGTTCCACTGTCCCCCTGTAAAACAAAATCAGAGTTCATAAAACCGCCAATGTTTTTTGCTTATCTCAAGAAAATAAAAAAAAATATCCAACTACCTTGCAGGCGTTGCGGCCATGATGGGTGTCATGAATGCAAAAAATTCGATCGTCAATGACTACTGGTTGTGGGTAATGAGTCTCTTGGCATTGCTGACGACTCAGCACGGGAACCAGCCCGTAGTGGAGATGTGAGATGCTCGCTCCCCGGTAATGATTTGCTCCCCATCCGACGCCATACGGTATAAAAGTGTTATCACTGAATTCTTCAGTCCGAAGAGTATTATACACAGGCAAGCATATGGGTCGGGTTAAATCTGTTAGAAATGACAAATCATTAAAAATTATCATATTTATACCAAAAAAAAATGAGCTCACTGGTGAAAACAACATCTCGCGTCAGCTTCAACACCGCAACGTCGTTTGTGTGTGACGATCTGTTAAACTCTGGATGAACTGTGGCTTTCTCAATGCCCAGATCAACAGGAGTAGCACCGTCATCCACGCTGTCGTCTAGGTCGAGATCTCCCAAACGAACAACGGACAGGTTTAAACCCTGAACGCAGTGAGCAGCAGTGAGCACGTGGCGCGCGGAAATCAAGCTGCCACCGCACTCCCACTCGATCTGGCTGTCCGGTGATGATTTGTAACCTAGAGCAGCCATCCAGGGATAAAGACCTGTGGACCAGACGCGGTTATATCGAATTTAAATCCGCTTGCTATGGTGTATCATACCAAGCGGTGCTGGAAATCCCATGGGCGTACGTGGAAAAGAGATCCCATGATCTATTTGACCACAGTTAGGAAACCTGAGCGGTCCGTAAGGAGTTTGCTGCATGACAAGTGTCTCGGTAGCCGGCTGTATTGGGCAGCAGACCAGTGGATCCTTGTTGTCCCAGCCGCAGATCGCACTTCGGAGACGATCACCAGCAAATCCGCCAAATTCTCTCACCTGATCCAGAAGCGGTTTACACTGGCGAATATTCATGCAGACCCTTTCCTGTTCCTCAAATCTGGTGCAATCCAATTCTACAGCGTAATAAATTTTTATAAATAATTTCCTTCCCGTACTACTGACAGTAAAAATAGTTCTGATGGTGTATTTATAACTCGTTAACTGAATTTGCCTAGTGGATATCCAACATTTACTGACCTTGCGAGGGTTGAGAGTAGATTAGAGGAAGGATCAGCACCCAGAGTAGAAATGGCAGCAGGTAATTTGACAGGAGAGTGTCCATGATCTGGAATGAAAAAAGTTTTATCGGTAAAATCCGGTTTTTTTTAGGTCACCAGTGCGATTGTTTCTGCTATATCAAGGCTCAAGCAAAATGTATAATTATTTAGGGAAGAAATGCATTTTAATTTAAAAACACTGCATCGAGACTCGCGTTTTGACATAAAAAAGTTTTTATTATTCGATATAATAACGATTAAATATGAAAAATAGTTTTCTGATATTTAAATAATTTTGTCACAATTTTTTATACCTCCTAAAAACCGTGTCAACAACTTTTTCAGTTAGAAAAATTACTTAGATGCACAAAATGAATTTTGAAGTTAAAAAAAAGAAGTGGTCACGACGCCTGATGAACCAGGGTTTTTATAGCACTCGGGTTTATTAATAGTTTGAGTCAGTTTTTTTTCGAAATTTAGATTTCGAATTCAATGGCATTCGATGATTGGTTTATTCTCGCCACGCAGGACCAATAGCCTTTCAGAGGTGTATAGAGAGACCATTGTCCATTGTTTATTGTTCATTTATCTATTTACTCAGTTTTATTTCGGATTTCGTATGGCAGGAAAAATATATAGCCTTATCAGTATTCTATTTTTAAACTAGCCGCAGTTATAGCTACAGAAAAGATATAACAAAAAGAACATCAAGCATCGTCGTGCAAAACAATTTTTTCGAAATATTATTTTTTTAAGTATAAAAACATTCAAAGTTACTAATTCCCATTTTCAGAAAATTTTATTAGCTATATTATTCCATATTTTAATGCTACTGGTAACATATCAACCTTTTACAATATTAAATCCTTTCCGAAGAAAAGAACTATAACACTACCTCGAACATATAAAAGTGTAAGATATCAAAGAAAAATAGTCCGTTGCACGAATTCATCAATTTCTTACGACGAAACCTACCGGATTTTTATATTATATCAAAAGGAGTAAAAATCAATTTGACTGAAGGTTAGTGAGCAGTTCCTTCGCATGACAGCAGCGATCAGTTCAAATTCTGCATAATAAAATCCATGAACTCGGAAACTCTCGAAAAGACTTCGTGATAGCCAGGCAAGGCACACTTCGAGCTATAAGACGTAACCCCAATGGCATAGTACGCTTTATCCCAGGGAAACATCAAGGGTCCTCCGCTGTCGCCCTGTAATACAACAAAAATTGTCATTTTCCCTGGCGCTTGAACAAACCAAGACAAAAACCTACCGAGCAGGCGTTCGTGCCGCCTTTGGCGTAGCCAGCGCATATAACACGATTGTCAATGGCAATCTCCTCATTACATATATATGTATTCTGACATGTCTCAAGACTCACAACGGGAACTTGAATTTGGTGGAGATGCGGTAATGCCGATCCTCGGGTAAAAGTCGCACCCCATCCGGCAAGAAATGGAAGGCTACCTGTGAAATCCTTCGTCCGGAGCTCATTGTAAATCGGCAAGCATATCGGCCGAATTAAATCTGTCCGAAAGGGACAAAAAAATCATTGAAAATCGTCCCATTGCTAGAGCCAGAAAGGCAAATAAAAAAAACTTGTTATTTTCAATCAAAATATCTTCAAAACCATTGAAGATAAGAATTTTTGTCAAGAAACCTTTTTTATAGAAAATTTTATTAGCTACAAAAAAGATCCCTTGTAAAATCCGTCCAACTCGCATCTTTATCAAGATATCAGCATGTAAAGTGTTGTCAATTTTTCGTTACCTGTGAAAATAACATCTCGCGCCAACTTCAACACCGCGACGTCGTTGGCGTGTGACCATGTTTCAAATTCTGGATGAACTGTGGCTTTCTCAATTTCCAGATCAATAGGGCTTGCACCATCATTTGCATCGAACAAATTGAGATCTCCCAAACGTACGATGGTCAGATTTTCTCCGTTGAAAGTTCGGACACAGTGAGCAGCAGTGAGAACGTGGCGCGCGGAGATCAAGCTCCCACCGCAGCCCCACTGGATACCAGTGTAGTACCGTATTTTGTAGCCCAGAGCAGCCATCCAGGGCCAGGCACCTATGTGGACCAGACACAGTTACAATGAATTACAACTCCCTCACTGATGTAACATACCGAGAGCCGCTGGTTCGCCGTTCACTATGCGCGTAAAATTGTCCTGGTTGATTCCACAGTTGGGAGCAGTCAGTGGTCCGTACGGCGTTGGCGGGTATCGCAATGAAATCGGCGTTTTTACAAGTGACCTGGCGATCGGCTGGATTGGACAGCAGACCAGTGGGTCCTCGTCAACATAGCCGCAGAGTGTACTTCGGAGATAGGCACCGGCAGACTCGCCAAATTGCATCAGCTGGTTCAGAAGCGGTTGACAATGACGAATATTCATGCAGAATCGTCGCTGATCCGTGAATCTGGCGCAGTTAGGGTCTGAAATAAAATTTAATATTTTACAACAGTTTATTCTTCAATTTGTTTTCATATATCACGATAAATTACAGTCTTTTGCAGTCATCGACTGAATAAAATTGTTTTGACAGTTTAAATCGCTCCGATGGTTCGATAATGGTGGAAATTGTATGGTTAATTGGTTTACTGAATTTTGGTATAGTTGATATTCGACATTTACTGACCTGGCGTGAGTTGCGACAGGACTTGCGGAAGGATCAGCATCCCGAGAAGACATGGCAGTAAGTAATTTAACAGGCGAGTGTCCATGGTCTGGAATAAAAAAAGATTTATCTGTCAAATCCGGTTTTTTAATGCTTATTAATGATTGTTTTTGTTGTATCAAGGTTTAATTAATGTATTTAGCTACGGAAAAATAGTTTTTTTTTTATTTAAACATGGCAGTTCAAGGCTCGTTTTGATATTGCAAGTCTAATAGCCAAAAATGTATGTATACTCAAAATATCTTAAGAACTACTAGAGATAGAATTTTTTTCCACGAGACCTTTTTTATAGAAAATTTTATCACCTACAAAAAAGGTTTCTATCACAATTTGTCCAACGGGCATCCTGATCAATATATTAGCAAGTAAAAGTTTTTTTTTTAGTTTTTGTGATTGAAAATCGTTGAAAAGGCGTAAGTTAAAAGAATTATTGAATAAATAATAAATTACAATCTGCGAGATAAATTCAAAAAATATTTTTCTGAATTAGTGGATTGATATTCCGTTGAAAAAATTATGAAATTGTGCAAAAAGTCACTCTGGCGAAGACTATCGACGACTATATGTAAAAACATGTGGCGAGCGATGTTTATATACCATCAAAATATCTGTAAAAATACTAAAAATAAGAACTGTTTTGAACAAAATTTTATCACCTACAAAACCGACCTCTATGAGAACACGTGTCCAACTGGCATCCTTATCAAGAAATTAGCAAGTAAAATATTCTTCTGAGAAATCGTGTGAGCAACCTTCTTAGTTTTTGCAATTGAAAATTGGTGAAAACAATTATATATACCATCGGACCAAGTCAAAACAGCAAATATCAATGTGTTATCTCAATCGCAAATATAATAAACTCAGTCATCCGTGAGTCTAACGTACTATCGCCCATAATTTTTGCGAATTTCGCAAATATATATGTATATAATTGCCTAGCACTGATGGGAATTATTGACTTCCCACTGACTTTTCAAATTATCTACCAAAATATAAATAATATTGTTGTTGTACCTAAATAAATCAAATAAGCGAATAAAAACACTTGAAAAAAAATTATATCTGTATATAGCTTTCACTGTGATGACTGAGGTTTCTCCCGAAAAATCCAAAAGATTGGATGTTTGTGACCTTCGGGAATTCCCTTACAGATGTGTCACGATCGGACACAAAATACAGGAAAAAATTGTTTTTTTGTTTATCGTCGTTAATTATTATAGAAAATAAAATATATTCACAATCATAATTATAATCACTTAAAAATCATGAATATATTCATAACTATAATCATGTGTTTAATAAAATTAATGTATCAATACAAATGGACATCACTTGATTAAACACAAAATTTTTCCAAGACATAATTATGAGTATTAGAATTCATTAGAATTTCGCTTGTCAGATTGCGAATCAGCATTGCTAGCAATAATTACATCGAATAAACTGATGCCAAAAGATCTTACATATATTTTTTTTCATTTAATTAATACTAGAAGAACGCATTTACGTACGACTTTTCAGAAATTTCGTTATTTTTGTTTATTTTTAATGATATAATTTAATAAATAAGTCAAATAACGACTAATGCCATAGAAATTGAATTATAGAGAATTAAAAAAATGTGAAATAAATTTTTTTTAAATTTGAGATACAAATTACCGGTTTTTTTTTTTTTTAATTCTTGACATTTTTCGTTTTCACACGCTTACTTATCGAGTTATTAGTGAAAAAGTAAAGAAAAAATTGTAGTTTTCATTTAAAAATTTATTCATTTGTTTTTTATGGATTAATATTATTTTATACTTGAAACAATTACAATAATTTAAAATAATGGATAAAATAGATATGTGTTTTCACTTAGAGAATGAAATTTTTTTAATTAAAAAAAATTTCCTAAAAAAGTTCATTTGCACTTTTTCACCATTATAAAAACTAGAACTCAGTTCAGTTGCGATTGAATAAAATCCAGGAACTCGGTAACCTTCGTATAAACTCCAGGATAACCAGGTACAGCACAGCGATAGCCGTAGGACACCACTCCGACGGCATAGAAAACTTTTTGCAAGGGATACATAAAAGGTCCGCCACTGTCTCCCTGCAATCAAACAAAAAATCTCAGGATTTCCCGGAAGAAAAAAACAACATTTTGCATTTAAAAAAAAATCATGCGGACCTGACAGGCATCCTTTCCACCCTTGGCGTATCCAGCGCAGATAATTCGGTGATCAATGAGGGCTTTTGTTTGCGCAAAAGCCGTTCGACACCGCTCATTTTCCAACACAGGAATCTGCAGTTGCTGAAGACGCGTTGTGCCCAATCCCCGAAATTGAGTTGCTCCCCATCCGGCGATGAATGGAAGATGATTAGTCAGATCTTTCTGCCGAATTGTGTCATCAAACGGCAAGCATATTGGCCGAATAAGATCTGTAAAAATTTCATAAATTCACAACGAAGTAAACATCACTAACACTATTTGTTTTTCCTTATGAATATTTCGAAAACTATTAGTCCTATGAAGTTTTGACACGAAATCATTTTTGTAGAAAATTTTATAAGCTACAAAAATGATTCAATACAAAAATCCTCTAAAACCGATAGTTTACGAGAAAATCACGATAATACACGATGTCGAAAATTTCATTTTTCATCAAACCATCATCAAGCACCTTAGATATTAACAATTTATATATAATAATCATAATGGTGATTTGCCCTTGAAATAAAGACTAACTACACTCTAAAATATAGCCTAAATCACACTATTAAATTTATCTAATCGTCTAGAAAAATAAAGTAGAATCTGGAACTCACGGGTAAACTGAACATCTCTCTCGAGTTTCAGCACAGCAATATCACTGCTGTACCTTACATTACTGTACTCTGGGTGGACAGTGGCCCGTTCAATGCGAAGATCCATAGGTGTAGCACCATCGTCAATACTGTCATCCAGGTCGAGTTCACCCAAACGAACAAGATACAAATCTTTTCGCTGATAGACGCAGTGAGCTGCAGTAAGCACGTGGCGGGAAGAAATCAAACTGCCACCGCATCCCCACTGAGGTGTCCCCGGATGCGACAATGACGTGTAACCCAGAACTGCCATCCAAGGCCACATGCCTGGAGAAAGTACAGATTACAAAATTATTGCACGATCAAACGCCACTTGGAAATCCAGCATCTATTACCGAGTTTTGCCGGGACACCTCCGACTACTCGAAGGAATGAGGCATTGGTAACGCCGCACTGGGGAGCAAATAGTGGTCCATACTGCGAGGGCGGATACTGTGGCCCAGGTGGCGATGTCGGCACCGGTGCTGGAGTGTTAACTGGCGGCTGCTGACCTCCAGAATTCGGACAACACACCAGTGGATCATTATTTTCAAAGCCACAGACTGAACTGCGCAAAAAATCTCCCACAGAGTTTCCAAATTGCTTCAGGATATTCAAAAGCGGTTGACACTGACGTATATTAATACAGTAGCCTGGCTGCTGGATTGGATTAACGCAGTTTGTGCCTGTTAACAAGTTATTATGATAAATTAGCAAAAGATTTTCTTATTTTTCAGAGTATACACGTGGATTATGTAAGGAATTACGCAAAAAGTTGTGAATGCGTGCATAGTTTTTCAATCAAGTATTGATAAATCTTCACTGATGACCTTGTATTCCGTTATTAGTAGCTTGATGGATTTATAATTACAACAATTTGTAGCAAATTAGTCTATTTTTCCTTGGTGTGACCTCAGTTTTATACAGTGACGTCATATCAGCGTAGATTAATAAAATATATGCTTGAGACAAGTGTGAATGACAGATTCACGTTTTGACCTGATGACGAGTCTTTAATTATTACTTATTTCACGGTAAATAAATTCACCAGATTTTTTTTTTTCATCTCTTCCACGAATATCGACGCTTGACTGACCTCGGATTTTACTAAACTTGGTCGTAGAATAAAATTGAGTCGGAAATCCCATGGGCGTTTGATGGCCATTGGTGGGATCCAAGCCATGACCTCGTTAGTTTTACGTGTTTGAATTAAAATTTGACTAATCTCGTGATTAACTGACCTTGTGAGTGGACCAGGGGAAGGATGAACAATCCGAGAAGACATGGCACGAGGTACTTTTGAGTATTCATAGTCTGTAATTAGGGAAAAAAATTATAAATAGTGATAAAATCAAGATTCAAATAACATTTGACAAGGTTTTTCCGGTGCTAACAGAGCAAATAATTATTTTAAACACTAGAAATCATGGGTTTCAATGGATGAGAAGCATCTGAAGGTCATCTCTGTGCTTTCAACTGTGAAATATTCTAGTCATGGTTGTAAAAAAAATATCTAGTGTGAAGGAAACTGAAAAAAAAAAATATATTTCTGTTTGAGACACAGCAGTAGTGTTAATTTATCAACAAATAGACTTGTTAGACTTCGATCGTCGAAAGGAAACTAGTGGATTTCATTGAAATACCATCGGTGGTTTAAGAATTCCCGGCTAAATTATTTGATAATCACGTCAAAAAACTTGTTTTTCTAGTTTCAAGGCTGACTATTATTAAATTTTATTGTTAATTAAAAATATATTTAATTTATGAAAAAAAATTTTTTTGACCATTTCATCTACACTGTATGTTAATTGATTTAATAAAAAAAAATTGCTAAATCCTAGCACGATATTATTGCACATCTGATATGAATTTTTAAATCATATCAATATTAATACCAATAGTTACCACTTGTTTAAATATGAATAACAAAAAAATTTTTAATTTTCAAGTAATAATTTCACTTGTAGATATTTTATAATTAGATTTTAACACTTTTTGCGAGTAGAATACAGAAATTTATGTGAGAAAAAAATTTTTTACGACGTAGATTATCGGAAAATAAGGATGAAAAATTTTTTCTTGTCGATTGAAGACTTTTAGGTGGTATTAGAATAACAGTTATACCTTTCTATAATGTTAGAATCTTGTCAGGCAAGATGATGGATATTTGAAAAATCCTCAGGTGGGGACAACGACGCTTATTCTCGACCGGCTTTACTCACAGCTTCATCAGCGCACGCTGACACGCAAGACTGTCGATGCTCCATGCTGACATTCTCTTTATATCCAGCCGGTTTAATTCCGTGGACTTACCCGAACCGAGTCATTCGAGAATACATCGAGGTGATACACTAAATTTATACCTAAATATAACGAATTTTAAAATACATCTGAAATTTAAGTCAATAAGTCATTTTGCAATGTCAGAGAAATATTGATAATTCAAATGGAGGAGTATAATTTTATAGTTGTTCAATTCAAGTGATTTCAATTACTAAATTTAACTGATGATTATGAGTCATCAAGAAAAACCCTTTTTCAACAGATTCCAGTCATAGATGTCACGGCATATCCAACTAATCGAGTTGTAGCAATTTATTTAATGACTATTATATACAATGGTAACTCCATCAATTCCAGTAAGTTCAAGTGTCACGCAACGACAGTCAATTCCAGTAGCTCGATGATAATTACTCTAGTGAGTATAACACACTACTGAAAAAAAACTCTGCAGCATGTAAAACATCGTGTCCCGGAACTCTGTATTCTAAAAATTTAATTATTTATCTTACACTAGATAAAAAATGCTTTTAAGACGGATTTTCAATGATGGATTTTTGTCAGGGAAGCAATAACGAAAGAACATTTGTATAAAAGTAAAAAAAAATTAATTCTCAAAATTTTTTTCAATGTGATTGTATTTTTTATCTGAACAGTTAACCCGAGTACATCCTTACACGTAAATTTATTTACAATAGAAACGCTTAAAAATTACTTGATAGATAAAAAATTGTATTTTTTATGTTGTTTTATTTTTTTTCAATTTTTTTATCGGATTTTTTCCTTTAATCAATGAAAATTGCTCTAAAAGTACAAGCGTACAATATTTCATTGTTTCAACCTACATGACATAGTAATATTTAGTTTTTTGTGTTTGTTTTATGAAATGCAGCACCTCAGTTCATCAATCTATTATTTATATTCCGATATTTAAATAAATTTCACACAATTTTGTTTTTATGTATATATTACACAACCTTAGCACAAAATGTCCTAGAGATAATATTAACTACTAAAAATACATATAAAATTATAGACGAAATTCAGCATTTTGTTGTTGTTGTTGTTGTTGTTGTTTTGTTTATTAGCTAATTATTGGTATGAATAAACTTTGATTGGAATTATTTATATGAACATTAACATTACATTACAACAGCAAGAAAAGTCAAATGTTTTTTTTTTTTTTTGGAAGTTCTCAGAGATAAAGTTATAATAACGCAATTCACTAAATTAATTAACAAAAATTGGCCGAATATTATTTGGCAGCAATATGAATTACTCTCTTTTTTTTTAACGACAATTATACTCAATTGAGTTTTTTTTTTTATCAAACTGAACAGTAATTACATTTGGATTTTTTTTTTGAACACTTTTTTTTCCTATATTGGAAAAGTTTGACATTTTATCAAAATTCTTTGATTTAATCAATTAATTTTTTGCATATTATTTCCTAACGACATTATTCAATAAAACAAACAAAAATTTTTCAATAGAAAAAATTGATTAAATTGAGATCTTGTTATTTGTTGAAATTAATTTTTTACCTCAAATAAACAAAATTATTAATAAAATGAAAAACAAACATTTTGCAAAATGATAAATTAAATTATTTATCATACAATTGTTTTAAAAATGAAGTAGCCCATTTAATTATCTAGTGCGGCTCACTTTTCATTGTAAATAACTATTTACAATTTTATAATAATGATAATAATAATAGTAATAATAATCTGTTCAATAATTGAAATCAGACTGTAACAAACATGAGTAACTATAGAATTTAATACCACAAAAAAAAAGAAGAAATTATCCAATTTTCATCACCCGTTTATTCACAGAAACGCGAAAAATATTACTACACCCTATATTCATACTTTATTATTATTATTATTATTATTAGTTTTTTTTTTTGCGTTTATCTATATAATCGCACAATTTTATTTGTGATTTCTCAACAATGATTAATTTCGCGTCACTTTTCTTATAGCACATTTGCTACAGTCCTGACGCTATAGCACCATTAGTGAAATCGAGGAAGCGATTGTGATAAAATTCGTCGCTAATCGGGCAAGTTTACAAATCTAATTGATTAGATATAATCATTACAATAATTATTACATTACACAATAATTGTCCCATTTTTTGCATTTATCGCTAAATTTTTTTTCCTTTTTCCCCAAAATTTAATAAGCAAATTCTTGCAATAATCCTTTTTTTTCATCATACAGTCTTAAACATTGCTAATCCCAAAAGAAAAAAAAAATGTTGTAATTCGATATCACTTATTAATTGAATTTCTGCATGATTTTTGTATTCCTCTCAACTTTGGTTGGATTACATACGAGTACATGCAGCAATGCTGTGTATAATTAATTATATACATCTTAAATTATGTACACTGCGGAATTTTTCAACCCTGCACGCCCACATTTTTTTTTTTCACTCGACATTTTTCCATGAAAATTGTTTTTTTTTTTGTTGAAAATATAGAAATGTATCCAACGTTTTTCGTACAAATTTCAGTACGTATATCTCGTGGTAAGGCCGTAAGTAGTGCATAAAATAATGTAAAATGAAAGGCTAGAATACAGGATTATCTGACTGATAGTTGAGTGTGACCGACCTTAAGCTATGCAGAAGCAGTGAGTTCCTTGTGCAGAAAAGTCTCTATGTCCACACGACATATTGGACAGCGTTTGTTTGTGCACAACCATTGATCTACGCACTCTATGTGAAATAGATGCATACAGGGAAGCCTTCGAACACTTTCACAGTCCTCAAATTCCGACAAGCAAATAGTACATTTTTCCATGGCGTCCTCGCCATTCTCAACCTTTTTTACCTGCAAAAAATACAAACAATGTTGCTACAACCAACAAATTTCGCCGTTTTCGTAATTTTTTTTTTTTAATTTTTGACAGTCACTCAATAAATAAGTAAAATAACGACTGATGTTAATTTGAAAAATTTTTATCAGACATTTTTTATATAAACTTTAATTTTCAAAAATTTAGTTCTTATAACATTTTTCATTATCGTGCTTTCTTACCGAGTTAATAAAGTAAAAAATGAAGAAAATTAAAAAATTTTCAATGAATGTCTATTCGATAAAATCTGCAATTATTTGTGCATAAAAACAGGTCGAGCTACTCACTCGTTTATATTTATGTGGGAATGTGTGACTCTCAATTGACTCTTGTGTAGCTCCACAGCTTATGTGTGACATTCGACGTAAATCCACGATGCGCATGTAATTCTCCAAGCGAGCTGACATGTGTCGGGCCTGTTGGATTACAAAATCCGGCAGTGCCACTGGATACTGCATCACATCAGATGGCACGTGATTTTGCTGAGGATCAAATAAAGCCGATTCAGTACGTGTAGGAGCATTAAAAATAGATCATAATGAATTCTTACAAGATGCGGTGAAATTCGGATGTGAAAATGTGGCATTCGTGCGAGATGCGGTCTCCCCATTTGCGATGGCCAGTGATACATGTGATGATGCACGTGCTGATGGACAGGCATCGGCGGAGGTATGGGATCGGACACTGGGACCTCCATTTCTTCATTAACCACTCTATTGACCTGATGAGCGAGCAAAAAAAGTTTCATTAGTCAACAATGATAAAAAAAGATTTATAATTTTTTTATATATATACAAAATTAATTTAATAATAGAGAATTTTACAATTTTCGTGATTTTTGTTTTTTGTTTTTTGCCGATAACTCAGTAACTAAGAGAGATAACAAAAAAAGTTACTAATATAAAATGATTGTAAATTTAATTTTCGAAAAAAATGTAGAATACATTTTTTTTTTTTATTTTGGCTACTTTTTGAGATACTTAAAAAAATTCAAATTTTTAAAAAATGTTAATATCTCAAAAACTAAGAGCGATAAAAAAAAATTTATTTAACGTTTTTTATAGAAGATTTGAACCTTAATCATTTATTTCTAGTAACATTTTTTGATATTTTGCTTATTTATCGAGATATCGGCAAAAAGCCAAAAAAATCACAAATACTGCGAGATATCTAAGGTGTAGACTTGACAAAATTTTGGAAAAACGTTTTTTTTTGTTCAATCAAACATTTCAAAGCTCATCCTACGTACGTATTTGATTACTTTTGATTAAATTCGTCGGTCAAAGTGTGCAAAATTATTTACCCTTCGGACATTAGTGACGCAAAATACGATTTAGAACGTGATCAAAAACAAAAAGCAAAACAAACCAGATTTGGCGGCGGACAGGCAGGCGGATTAATGACCACTGTTGAGGCCTCTGGATGACTGTACACATTGGGCTGCTGTGGCGGTGGTATCAGTGGATATTGAGAGAAATTTTCAACGTGACTAGAGTAGTCATTTGCTGTGCAACACATTCGGGGCAGGCTACTCGGATTAGAACTCTCGTCCGCCACGAATCGAGGTGATTGGTACGTGTGAGCAGTTGGTGGTGGACAGCTGCATAAAAAAATAATCAATCAATACTCTATCTAATTTCAAATAAATAAATATATAATTCAATTCGGAAAATTACTCCCAAGATCTGGGACAAAGTCTGCGTCGGTGATTTTCCAGTGCACGTTGCTGATGCAACCAAATTCGATGGTGCACCGGATGAATTCTCGGTGCTGATGAGCTTGTTGTTCCAGGAGCATCTAAAATCAAGATAAAAACAACAAATAAAACCATTAAAAAAGGAAATAAAATAAAACAGCCTTTTATTCCAGAAGTATTAGAAAGAAAAAAAAAATTTTTTATATGCATATAGTTATAAATTCTTGACGTATCCTGCCAAAAAATATCCTTGATGACTTACCTTGATATGGAGGTCTCAGGCGGACATGATCAAATTGAACTCGATAAGGTAACGATGATCTTCTAAGGACAGGTACATCGTTTAAAGACGAAATCGAATCATTTCTACAATAAAAAAAAAAAAAGAGAAACGATGATATTTTATACGCTCAGCATTTACATGATCAGCGAGTATATCAAATTACCTATCGGGCTCATCCTCCGGCGCTGGCGGTGGTGGGGGCTCTGCTGACATTGGCTGAACATGACTCTCCTCATCAGATTCAGCAGTTAAATCAACCACCGGGACTGTACGGTCTCTGTTATCGCCCTCTGGCGTCTGTTGCACACGAAATTCATTACGTCAAGAAATTTTATATAAAAACAGATATAAATGTTATAGAATTAATATAATATCTACCGGTTTGTTGCTAAAATTCAGGGTTTCCGCAATGACTTCAACTGATCCATCCTCGTCGTCACTGTCGCTGCTCGAGGACCAGTCCAACTGCAAATCTGGTGCTGAAGGAGTGTCATCGCGTCCTATGATAAAAAATTAGTCTTTATTAATAAGGAAAATATGTTTTTTCAAGTGTTTTATTATAAATAGTTAACTCACTGCCAGTTTGACGAGAGCGTCCTGTCGAAATCTGAGCGCGAGCAGCTCCTGATTGATATGAAGCTCTTGTTTGATTAACAGCGTCCCTTCCTGCATTGTTGGAGCTCGTATCAATTGGATCTGCAGCCACGCTCGCTGATCCGGTTATACTAGAGATATTAAAGCGTCAATTAAAGTCTTATACGAAGGAATATGATACTTACCGGTCAATGTTTTTTTATTAATTTGTGTTTATTTTCAGGATCGAGTAAGATAATTAACTAGAAACCCAAATTTTTCTACTCCATCGAGCAATATTTAAATTATAACGTATTTAAAACAATGTTGCAAGGTTATAATAATGATTAGAAAATTAAATAAGAATTGACGTCACGTAAATTATCATAGCTAAATATTACAATCTATGTAAACAACTCAATTGGCGTCACTTATGTAAATGTTAGATCGAATATCACGTCACTATAGTCAAAAAAATTAATCTAAAATGGGTAATACAATTTTTTCGTCTGCTTGGTTCTCGTTTTTTCTTAAATTTTTAAAAGGCTAATATTCATTAGTTAAAATGTTGAATAAAATTTTTTTTGAATTCTGTGTCAATTTTAAGATATTTTGAAAAATAAGAATTTCAGAAGAAAAAAAAAAGGTAATATCTCAAAAACTGTACAAAATTCAAAAAAGTTTATTTAACATTATATGTAGATAATTTCATTCTGAATAATTTCATTTTAATAACATTTTTAAACATGCAAAATTAAAAATGAATTATTCTTGAAATTAATCATCTAGTGGTTTTTTATCAAGATAAGTTTGTAACCTGTATGTAATCACAGAAAAATATGAGCATGATGTAATTCAAGTCGTGCTCGCGCTCAAGTGTATTTACCTGTAGTCAACTGGAGCATCGATAAGCCGCGATGGCCCAGCTATGCTGAAACTATCGACAGACTGTCCATGAATTCTCTTGTGCGTCTCATCTTTTTTGACTTTCTGTTTTGGTGGCAGTTCTCGTTCACGAAAATTTCTTTTGCGCCGCGAGTGCGTGCAAAGTATATTATTGCACAAAATCTCGCGTTGCTGAGTGACTGGGTCCCTTCTGGGTCGCAATCGGCACACACCACAAGTGTCCAGGCGAACATTGCGCCAAGACAGAGGTCCAACGGGTGGTCCAGGCGATACTCTCGACATAGGCGGAATTGGTGGTAGTGACAAAATTGGTGGCACAGGTGGTAGATCCGTAATTGACGACGGTCTGTAGCGCCTAAAGACAAAATTTCTATCAGCTGTCGGATGCTCTGGCTGCGTCGTAAAATGCTCAACGCGACTCTGAGAATCCGTTTCCTCGATATCACTCTCTGCAAATAAATGCTCGTACTCCATTTCCGGACCTGCAGTATTTAATTAAAATAATTGTACGAAATAATAATTTATTTTAAGAGGTTTAGGAATTTTTCAATACCTGCAGGACATCTCTGTGGCGTAGGATCAACCGTTGAGGAAAATGCCGTGTCGAAAATATCAGCCAATGATGTTGAATTAGTGTCTACTGATCCCGTAGATGTATCTGCATTAAAAAGTCCATTTCTATCTTCCGTTTTGACTTTCCTCCAGACCTCCTCTGTGTTCTTTCCTTCGGCCATTCTGATATTTTCAAGAAATAAATAAATATCGCCGTGTCTGATAGATTTTAAGCCACGTATTAAACGTGGAAATATTTTGAGCGCATGATAGACATAATTATCGATGATGATTCGAACGATTGTTGTTCTAATTGTACGATGAGTCAATCACCGGAGGCACACACACATGAAATAAAATCACTCGGATAAATGTATGTGTTTCTTTTTTATTCTATCGCGATTAATGTATCTTTATACAAGAATTTATATGAATTTTATTTATGGCAACAACGAAAATACTTGGTATCCACGTAATGGAGTAGGAAAATCTCATCAAGGTCATGTTTAAGAATTTTTCCTAGCGCAACTCAATTGCCAGCAACCTCAATCGAAAATCGATTTACTAGTTTCAATATGTTGTTGAGAAATAGTTGAAGATTTTTTTCTGATGATGTAAAACATACCTTTTGCGTCACTCGTCGAGAGATAATTGTAAGCCGACGATGCGCTCTCACCACGTCATTTTTTGGTATAAATTTCGTTCGCGTCGATATCACTGTCATTAGTAATATAGCGTCGCGTTATCACATTGGTCACGACCCATGACTCATCCACTCAACTATTTTATATTTCTCGTGATTTAATCATGACGAGAACTTCACCTGAACACACTTCAACGCCAGTTAACAACAATAGGATGGAAAAGGGTTTACAGATTGTCATTGCGAACCTACAGATGAGGAGAAGAAGAAATTTGATAGACCCTATACGGCCGCAGACAAAACAGTACTTTATAGATGGCTGATTCATCGATGACAAATGGATTTTCGTGCGTAGCGCCACCAGGCGTGTACTAACTGAACATCGCGCAAAGAGAGCGGGAAAGTTTTCTGTTTGAAAAAGAGTTACATCATTTTCCCACGATTTTGAGACTTTCAAAACAACAACAAACAGCCGGCATCGCGACTAGAGTCCATAATGTCAATTGATCTCGACGTATTAATGAATATTGAACCCTACAATGGCAAATTCCGAGGAGAGAATAGTGGCATTGATAGACATGGACTGTTTTTTCTGTCAAGTCGAGGCGAGAGAACAGCCAGACTTGAGAGATAAACCCATGGTTGTTTCGCAATTTAACCTGTAAGTTATCATACAACTACTTCCATTAATTTGATTTAATTATCACTTATTGTATATTGAAAAGTGTGTTGGCAGTAAACTACGAAGCCCGAGATCGTGGAGTTAGTCGATTTGTTCGTGCAGACGAGGCAAAAGAGCAGTGTCCCGAATTGAGTGTCATCAGCGTGCCAGTGGTGCGTGGCAAGGGCGATGTATCAAAGTAAGAATTGAAACAATATCTATTAACCAAAAACCTAATTGTAAATTCATCGCATTGTTCCAGATATCGTGCTGCTGGCCAGGAAATCATTGATATTCTAAAACAACACTGTTCAAAAATCGAGCGAGCCAGTGTGGACGAAGCGTATTTAGACATTACAAGCCTCGTAGAATCTCGAATGGCCACGACACCGTGTTCCTCGAAGAATCTATTGCAGCTACTACCCAATACATTTATTGTGGGCCACTGCGATGGCGACAATGATGAGAAAAAACGACGCGAAGGCTTGGAATCATGGATCAAAGAGTCTCACGACCATTTAGATGATTTGCCGTCAAAGAAATTGGCAGTTGCTGCAGTGATTGTCGAAGAATTTCGAGCGAAAATACTTGAAAAATGTCAATTTCAATGTTCTGCTGGTATTTCATACAACAAAGTATTGGCCAAACTCGCGTGTGGCTTACACAAGCCCAACAGACAGACAGTACTTCCATCGGCTTCTGTTCCTGCCTTGTTTTCCACCGTATCCATAGGTAAAGTTCGAAATCTCGGTGGGAAAGTGGGTAAATTTATTGTTGATAATCTCGGCTGCAAGGTTATGGCAGATCTGCTACGATTTTCTTTGTCCGATTTGCAAAGGCAGTTTGATGAAAAAACCGGGCTCTGGTTGTATAATATTGCTCGAGGAATTGACAATGAGCCAGTAACACCGAGACTCATTTCAAAATCTATAGGTTCGAGTAAAAATTTTCCTGGACAGCAAGCAATCACCGATTTGGAAACTGTGAGTATTGAATTATGCGTGCTATATTGAGCGTAAAAAGTGATGGTTTATTGCAATTTTCAGTTGACAGAGTGGGTTGATATCTTGACTGAGGACTTGAGCAATCGACTGCAGCAGGATTTAGTGGATAACCGCAGGCGAGCTACAACTTTAACTATCAGCTATCAGTTTTGTCAGGACGAAAAAACTGTCTCGCAATCACGCACAATCCCTCTGCCCACGTACAAAGCAGAGAGATTGGCCAGTTTAGTCTTAGATATCGTTGCAAAGTTCGTGGACAAGTCTATTTTAGCACTCAGTGTGGCTACTAATAAATTTGTCAATCTTCAAAATGCCATTGACTTTACGAATTACTTTAAAAATTCGTCAAAGCCATCAGAGAGCGTGGATTCATCGACAAATGCAACGCAGATTAGTCAAAACGTATCTCCAGATGATGGAAATCAAAATTCAAATTTGGAAATAATAAATCAAGCGGAAGATAACGTTAACACAGAGCCTGAATTGATCCAATTGGAAGAAATTTTTCCAGATCTGGAGAATATTGATCTTTCGGTTGTTCAACTATTGCCGACAGCCTTGCAAAAACAAGCTCAGATTTATTTAAATTCGAAAAATAGAAATATTTTTAGTCCTGTACATAAAGCATCCGTTAAACAGCCGTCGCCTAAATCAGAAACAAAAGCGAACAACAGTAAAACACTAGATTATTTTTTTGCAAAGTCTACCAATGATGATGCATCTTCAATGATTCGTTGCTCAGAGTGCAGTCAAATGATTAATCAAGATAAATATTCTGAGCACAAAGATTTTCATGTGGCTAAAAATTTACAAAAAGAAATGAATGTATACTCGTCTAAAAGGACTCGAATTGATTCAAATTCCACGCCGAAATTGAATAAGAGACGAAGTATCGCATCATACTTCGCTAGAATCGATAAAAACTCTTGAAAAAATGATAAATCAAATACATTTTTTGTAAGTAAAGGCAAAAAAAATTTTATTTTCAAGATAAAACGTTAAAAATTTTCCTTTCAAAAACTTCATTGAGTATTTTTCAATAATTTAATACAGTAAAAATCATATATAAACCGTGTTTAACGTGGAAAAAAAAATCATTTTTATACTCTACTAATTATTTAGAGAACGTAAAACGATTATTTGATAGAATTCATGCATACAAATGGAAAAATCCATTACTCGACGATCTCAGGAATAAGTATTATATAAATGTAAATTATTGACAATGATTAATTCACGAATATCTTACGCATTTCATGTAATTCAGTAATGCTGCGCGCGGTTTCCGCCTCGATTATAACCGCCTCCTTGAGCCCAGCCACCTTGAACTCGTCCACCACGTCCTCTATTGTATCCACCACCTCCTCTTCCACCTCGCTGATGCTCATTTCTCCTGTTATCAGCTGGATTAAACGATCCGGAGGCTTGAGGATCATTTTGCCAGTCTCTGTTCTGCCCAAAATTCGAAGAAACATCCTTGTGGCCTTGATAACCGCCACCACGGCCTCTACTTCCCTGATATCCACCTCGCCCACCTCGAGGCGCATCGGCCACTCTATTTTTCTGCCACGAGGGCATTTCTGGCGGCGGTGGTGCCTGCTCATCAGCACGCCCACCTCTGTCAGGAACTGCACCTATAATTACTTTAGTTACGTTGCTTTTTGTATTTTTACGGACTGTTGCATTGCTGGTTTTTTCGATTATCGCGGCATCATCTCTTGCCGCCAGTAGTTGAGCAATTGTCACATTTGGTTCTGCAGACAGTGTGTCGCGCTTTGCTCGGTAAATCGTATTTAACTCATTGGCCTTTGTTTTTACTCGATCTGACCACTGTAAAAGTAATTATTATATGATTAATGCAGAAATGATTGAGTTGTTTAAGGTAATCTTACCAAAAATGACTGCACAGTTACGTCTAATCGCTCGAGTAACATCTCCCGACGCGTTTCATACTCTGCCATCATGTCGTTGTGAATTTGATCCAGTATTTGCCACTGGGCTGCCGACAATTCTCCGATAACTAGTGGCTTTCCCAGAAGATCCGGTGGTGCTCTTGTTACGATGCTACTCAATTTGTCCATCAGTTTGTTGAATAGTTGCTGAGACGATATATTGTCGGGAGGTTTACCAATTTGCAAGGTGACTAGCATATCTTTCAGACATTTGGCTGTGGTACTTTCGTGCTGTAAATGGTTTTTAAATCATTTCTGGGCATTAATGTATGAAAGGGATTGACTTACTATTGTCACTTGAAGCTTGGAATTAGTATTGGGTTTCTTGACTTGGGAGATTTTACTGGCCATTAGCTCGACTATCAGATATTCTAGCAGGAAAATTCGATCGTGTCGTGTTGCCAATCTTTGATTGACATTACCAGACGTTAGTTGACTACTAACACAGCCCAATTCTTTGAGAAATGAACTTAATTCTAAGAGGAAACTACTGGAATCCTCTGAAGACGTTGTAGCATGCACATGTTCCTCGATATTCCCGAATAGTACCAGCTGTTCAGCTAGCCAAGCTACGAGGCCAGTAAAATCCACTGATTTGGCACCTTTTTCGAGAGATTCCTCGAGTTTTTTGACATCCAAAAGTGAACCTTCGTATCTGCAAGTTGCCAAATATTATGAAATAGTTTTCGAACGATTGAGTTGTAATTGAAATCTTACCCCACATCTCGTAGACTTTGGAGTAACTCCGTTTCCATCATTCTTAGAGTTGATCGTAATAGTTGATGAAGTGTCAGTGACGGTACTTGAAATTGGGCAGCACTTTTGGTATTTTTCTTACGTATTTATTCGGCAATATTATTTACTACAATCTACCGAAGCACTACCGGAGTGCCGGAGTCGATAGAAAAGGACAAAAAAACACCGCTGCCTCCAGGAAAAAGACTCCGCTGTAGAGGTGGTTGCCTTCAGCGCCAGATTTATGGATATTTTTCAAACTAAAAATATGTGTGTGTACACCTATATGGGTAAATTGAATAAAAAAAATTGAAAATAGTATATTAAAAAAGAGTTCTATTAGTAAACGTTAAAAATAGTCAATCTCAGACTAATTTATCAAAAAAATCTGATGTTTTCTTTTTGGTGAAATAAAAAAATTTTGGTGGTAACACGAATTTTCAAGTTTACCGACCACAGTTAACACTACGTCCAATATCTTTTGCAAAAATCCTAACCTAAAAGTTTGCAATCGCTTGTAGTCTTTTTAAATATTTAAAATTCACCAAAAATAAACAATGTTTGGACGATTGCTGTCAAATATTTATCATGCAATACCGTGAGTGTTTATACTAATTAGTAAATAGATTGTTTAATCAATATGGTCATACTTTCATTGATACCTTGTTATTTCCAGATCATTTGGAGCTGTCCCGCTTCGACAATTCAGCGCAATTCTTACACAATTCCCAGCCCCGAGTACTGCTACAAATTGGGTTTCCGTCCGCAACCTCTGGGTGTATCGAAAACAAGTGCGAAATAACTGGCCACGTCCTCGAGAAGTCAAGAAAATCAGAACCTTGGGATGGGAAAAAAAAATGACCACACTTCACGGACGTAAAATCTTAATGCGACGTATTCTGAGAGGACGTTGTGTACTATCCCACTAGAATATCAAATAAAAATCGAAGATAAAAAAAACTAATCTTCAAATGTTATTTTATTCTTTCGTTAAGTCGTGATCTAATTCAGATTGCTGATTATTTTCATTTAATTCAGATATACCTTTAAATTCCAATTGCTGACACGTCCAAATAAATTCAGGGTGAAGTGGTGCAGTGATTTTAACATCATCTCCCTTTTTAAACAACCTAGGAAGGAATATTTCTCGCAGATGAACGTGAACTGGAATCATCGTAGTCTTAGCCGGTGTTAATTTTAAAAGTTCCAATAACTCTGCATCCAGAACTGGAGGCAAATGAGCAGCTTCAACAAATGGACTAACTTTTAGAAATTTTCCCATGACTAATTGAGCTCTCGAGCCATACAGTCGGTCACCCAATACTGGAGATAACAAAACTGTTGCGGCAAATAGTCGATGAGCATGCCACTGAACTGTCGACGGCTTGATTTCCAATAATGAGGCTACATTTTTCGTTGAAGTTGACAAAACTTTGTGTTGAACATTCAGTATTTTTATTTCATTCCTTTTGCGTTCGTTTTCGTACCACGAATCTACGATGACCACCTACAACAGTAATACTCAATTATTTGATGATAAAGTAGATTTTACTAGTTGCTTACTTCTCGTCCTTTTGTCGTGGAATTAGGAACTTGTTTCATGGCCAGATGATGTTCTGCCTCACGGAAAACTGGAATTCTTCGCGAAACTGTCCAATAAGTTCGTGGAATTATTCTAGCACCTTCAGCTCTCCTCAAAGACAAAGCTACAGCGTCTTTTACTTTTTTGTTTGCACTTAGTAGCACAATACCCGATGTGAATCTAAAGTTATTATTTTTTTGTTATGAAACATCGAGATTAGTTGGATGTCTTATTAGATATTACTTACTTTTCTGGAACCTCGATAATTGATAGAGATTCGTAGCCTAATTTATCAGCAATTTCCACCAGAGCATCAGCAACAGTATAATGTTTTTCATCTACAATATTGCTTTGTAGATAGTAGTTGCCGGCACGACTTGAATCTCGAGGAACTGCGGAGATGCCGTAAGGCTTGTTAATAGCAACAAGACCATCTAAGAAAAAATAAAACCTTAAATAAATTAATTGGAGGCGATATTTCTTGGATATCTTACCTTTGTTGAAGAGAACACTGTCTGCGATGCTAGTAATAAATTGCCCTTTCGATTTCCATGGATGAATTTTTCGGTATGGATGTTTTATTTTTGGTTTGTCCATAATATTCGTTGATTTTTTAGGATATTGTATTTTTACTTCGGTCTGCATAAACCGTGTGTTATTTAAAAACATTGAGAATTTCGCCATCAGTTTCGACATTTTTAAATGATGTTTTTTAATGAAATTTCAATGTAAAATTTTTATTTACTATAATATAATCTTTAGAGGTTAGAATCTTGTAATCACATGAGAGCGAGCACACACGAGAGAGGGGAAGCTGGTGTAATTTTCATGGGCGATAAACAGGTGCGCTGCCTGCAGCGCGCAATATTCGATTAATTATAAAAAACAATACATCTTCTTTTGAGAGGGTCCACTTGATAATTATTTTTTAGTCATAAATGTGTTCCAAAAAGACCTTTGTATGTATAATTATAAATTGAATGTAGTACAATTTATTTAATAATCAACCTGTAATAAAATTGTAAATAATGTAAAACTGCGAGTATATAGAATTAGAATTTTTAAATTATGGAAGATGATATATGTATACATACCATAAATGTTTGAAATTCAGTTTTAGATATTCCTAGACTATTATGAAATGTAATTTTATGCGTTTTTTATCGTTTGATAAATACATGCCCTCGTTCCATCGAAAAAGTGGCTCCTGTATGCTTAATTGCCAGATTAAGCCTCTAATTTTTTTATTTAAAATTAATACTTTTATTGTAGCTGCCAGTTAAGAGTTAGCTTCATATTTGAAACTGAAAAAAAAAATTCTCAATCAATATTACATATTAAAAAAAAATTAATTTGTACAAAAAGCTATCGGAGATACCAATGAATTCCAACGTTTTTACTTACTGATATATCTTGATAAAGCTTCAAGATAGAGAAATTTTTGTAGAAATATTTTTTGTAGCAAATAAAATTATCTACAAAAAAGATCTCTTGAAAAAAATCCTTATCGTCAATAGTTTTTAGGATATTTTCATTTTAAAAAGCCGCAATTTTTTATATAAGCTCTTTTGGTTGAAAAAACATAGAAATAAATAACTGTGAATATCTTGATAAAAATTCGAGTTAGATAAATTTAGTAAGAGACCTTTTTCGTAGCTAATAAAATTTTCTAGAAAAACTATCTCTTAAACAAAATCGCTATCTTCAATAGTTTTAAAGATATTATGATTAAAACAACAAGAAAATTTTTCTTATAAGTATTCTTTTTTTGGCTTTATAGATGATATATCCAACTAATATATTTGTATTTTGACTAAATCACTTAATATTGTCCGATATTTTGATATTGGACTGGATAGTAATATTTCACCTCTGTATTTCGTGGTGTTTACGTGAATTTTTAGAAAATAGTCCGACATCGTGTGCCAACTTTTTGTGTTGTTGGAGGACAACGAAGAGGAACGTTGATCACTGAACCAGCTTCAATTTTCTCATCAAATCTTATAAATGTTTTGGTACTTATCTTATTGACTATATTAAACTCATTTGCAGCAAGTGATTGCAATAACCACGATAATATTACACCAACAAAAAAATAAACTTTCATTTTTGTATAATATTCAGCGTATATTTCTTAAACTGACTGAGTATACGTCCCCGGTGTAAAAATGACAGATGTACCAATGATCATCCCCTCTTAAACGATAAATGATGCTTAATGTAGATAATAAATTGAGTAGGAGTGATACTGGCATATGCGTTTTCTAGTGATAACGATAAACAGAATATATATCACGATCGAATGACGCTGACTCACAAGGAAGTTATTCAATATATAAATCGCGATAGATAATACGTGTATGAAGCATTTATACTTTTTTATTTCTCTTCTTATAAATTCATTTTATAAATTATCTATGCATTTAACTGGTCATCAAATACCAATTAAATTGAGGCAAACAGAAAATCAGTGAAGTAGGCAGTAACATGTGGAATTTTCAATCTTTTCCCCTTCATAGTCAAGGAATTAAATTAAAATTTTAATGTTTTTTTTTTTTTGTATAACCAGGTGAATAATGACTTTAAGAATTGCCGCCGCTAAAACGAAGAATTTTAGTCATTTTTTTTGTATAACCGCGCTGGATAAAAAACTGGATAGAAATATTTTTGTTCAAGTAGAAAAAATTAGTGAAATGTCACTATATGTAAAAGTTTTTACTCACTGTACTCCTGGAGACGTATGCACTCACCGAAAAACCAACAACAAATCCAGCAAATTTTCGTGATTTCATATAACATTTATTTATTATTTAAATTTTTTCTATCGAATTATCTCTTATTCTTCTAATCACTTATAAATATTTATTTGTCATCTATATTTTTCCTATACAGCACTGTCCCATCAGTAAATTAAATGTCTATATAGTAAATTTTTCTGTATTTTCAATCTCATGAATGCATCAATCGACCGATAATATCACTGCCATTTATTACAATAATTTATCCTGTCATAAACTCTAATTTATCATACAAGACATGATTAATTCCATATTGCAGCACTCATATCGTGATGAACATTTCACGAGACGACATATATAGAATATTTGAAATAGAATTTTATTCCCCAACAACGCGTCGTGCCAGAGACAGTGATAAAAAATCCCTCAGCTTATAAAATGGAAACAAGAAATTTTTTTTCAAATTTCACTCAACAGTTTAGTTCACTATTGATTAAATTTCAATTTTTATTTTTCGGACTCGTCGGTTTAGCACCGGTTAGATTCAAAACTAATAGACATGTGCAATTGGAAAATTTGAAATATTGTCCAATTTTGAAATTTGAATCTTCATATATTACTGGCATTTATAATCTTTGCATTGCTTTATTTGTGGTGGTTGTAAGTTTTATTTTTATTCCCGAAAGATTTCGAGCCAATGCCGAGGATAAAACGGCGCTGTCGAAAAATTTAAAATTATCATTGGTCCTCGCTGGCAATTCTGGTTATGTTCTTCTTATTTTAATGTACTTTATTCGACAAGGAACTATTATTCAATTGTTAAATCGGTTTATCGATGTCGACACGGCTTTATTGAGATTGCACAGAATTTATCAATTAAATAACGCTCATGGGCGTTTGATTTTTTTATTTTATATGCAAATATTTTTTAGTATTTGTCTTATAGTCGTTGAATTATTGCTTACTCATCACTATTTACCTTTTTTTATCCTTTCTATACTTCATACACTTGTTTTTAGTTGCTTTGTGCTACAGTATGCTCTTGTTTTAACTATAATTGAGAAAAGATTTAAAAATTTAAATAGAGCTTTTCTAAGGATAGGCACATCGACAAATATGATTTATACTTCAATAAGTGACGAGAATAGAACGAAATCTTCATTTAATAGAAAATTTATTGTTGAAGTCGTTGCTCTAAAACGAGCATATACAATTTTTTACAGTATGTGCTCGGATATCGCCAATTTTTACGCTTTAGGGATACTTTTTATTATTACTTATTTTACTACATCAATTATTTATAGTATTTATGTTTTTATGATGATTTTTATTCAACCTCAATTAATGAGCAAAGCAACGTTAAAGCTGATAAGTACGATTTTTTGGTTATTGATTGAAGTTTTTCCACTGTCAGCTTTAGCTATTTGTGCGACAAAAACAACAAATGAGGTATGTTAACTATTTATTGTGTTTTAAGTATGAAAATATCGTGTCGCTAAAGCCAAAGAAAAATTCTCTTGATATTTTAAATCATATATCATCAAAACTATTGAAGAAATAAATTTTTCTCAAGAGACCTTTTTTGTTGAAAATTTAATGATCTATAAAAAAGATTTCTAAAAAAATTTGTCTAACTCGCACCCTTATCAAGATATTCGCAGTCAAACTGTTTCCAACTTTTTTCAACTGAAAGAGTTAACATAAAAAATTTTCGTTTTTTAAAATCAGAATATCTTCATAACTGTTGAAGCTAGCGATTTTTCTTAGGGAAACTTTTTTGTAGAGAATTTAATTATCTATAAAAAAGAATTCTAGCAAAATTTCTCTAACTTACATCTTTATCAAGATATCAACAAGTAAAAAAGTTTGAATTTTTTCGCGATGTATGATATATTAATTTTCAAATGTACTTTTGTTTTTTTAGATGAAAAAAACTTCTGACGTCATCTACAAAGTTTTAGATAGACGTATAATTAGTTGGGAAATAAAATCTGAGGTAAATTTAATTATTTACCCCAATGAGAAGTGTACAGCTTTTTTAAAATCTATTTTTCGTTTTTCATAGCTGGAACATTTTTTGCTGCAAATGACACACAATAATTTCTACTTTACTGCATACAGCGTTATTCCTGTTGATAGTCGAATTTTGCGAACGGTAAAATGGTCATCACAGTCAATATCAACTTAATAATTTATACGAACTTATGTTATTACAGGTATTTGGTGCTATTGTAACATATTTGATAATATTTATTCAATTTCAACTTGACTCGCGAAAACGAGGATCTACTTAAACTGATATAATTACAATTACACGAGCGTTTATTAACTTTTACTTAAATCACTGTGAAAAACAAATTCACATAATTACACAGAAATATCAAATATTTAATTATCTTATTTGACTACCGTCCAAAAATTTAAATTTGACAGAATAACAGTAATAATAAGGTAAGTAAAAAATAAATTCAATTTTTCGTCACTTTTCCTCTGCAATTTTTTCCCGAGTATGAAAAAAAAAAGATAACGGACAATTTGAAAATTGTAAACATGAAGCCGATAACATCGGTAATGTAGATTCGTATTGTGATTGGCCTGTTAAACTGGTAGACCTGTGTAGGTAAGAATAAACAGACAAAGGATCAAAACATTGAGAAGTGTTGCAAGGAAAACGTTTTAATCAAAAAGTAAACTCTTACTTTGTCGTTTACCGCGAAATAAAATGTAAAAAAAAAGTTTTATCTAATGATTTTAATGATTTTTAACCATGGGCTCAATTCTACCATCCGAAGTAGCCAGGCTGGTGTTTGGTAAGTAAACCTAAAAGTCATAAAATCAAAAAAATTCAAACATTTGCGTTGCACAGGTTATCTAGAATCAGAAAACTACCCAGAGGCTGCGAGAGTTTTTTGGGGAACGTCTCGCCACCTCCAGGAGTGCCGCGATGCCACAGCAATAGGCAGGAAATTCGTAACCAAAGTAAATGGTTTGACACTCATGCAGATCCTCGACCTCTACATGTCGATTTACGAGATGGTGCAGGAGCGAGTGTGGCGGCTCGACGAGAGCTGGGAACATGTAAAAAAGAGTGCAGACCTACTGGCGCAGCTTGAGGCTTTGATCGAACAAACTCCAGGTCAGCGACACGTTGCAAATATTCATCAGCCCTCGCAACAGCCGCCAGAAGGGTCGCCAATAATATCTAGCAGTATGACAAGGCGTCGCGACTGCCAGACAAGTTTTGGCACATGCGAGAAACCATCGAGATCAAACGAGGCCTGGCCCAACTTCCCCACAAATCTCTCAAACGAACTGAAAGATCCTCCAGCCGTGCAGCAAGATTACCGAGACGATGTACTGCCGAAAATGTTGTCTACAGGAACGGATACGCAAGAATTAATGAAATTTTCCAACACCGAGGTTCAAACAGCACCGCAAGACATTGCAGAAGGTGTTGCCGATGAACCACTAGAAAATTTGAGCCTGTTAACAATGGAATTACTGAATAACAAAGAGCTGCAGGAGCGTATTGCCGAGAATATCAACAGAGGCATCACTTCCACGGATGTTTCGATGCGCGAGGCGAGTTTCAGTGAAGCTCTGGCAGACGGAAATGTCTCTATGATTACCGAGTTTGATAATTTTATTAAAAACATCGCTACCGTGACAGCAACCGATCCAATCTTTGAAAAAGCTCTACACGAGATTGTCCAGCCTGGCGATGAGGACGAGATTCCCACAAAAGTTTTACCAAGCGACTCAGCAACGACAGCCAGAGAGATAGAACCCGTTTCGTCAACAGAAATGCCACCAGTGCAAGAAGTTCAAGATGTGCAAGAGGTACAAGAAGTCCAAGATGTTCAAGAGGTACAGGAAGTTCAAGAAATACAAAAAGTATACAATGTACAAGAAGTCCAGGAGCAAAAGTCGCCAGTTCAAGAAGAACAGAGTACTGATTTCAATGCTGCGCCCAATTTTAATATCGCAAACGCCCCGGAGGAGACACAGCAAGTTTCCGAGCCAATAGAAATCCCCGAGTCGCCAAAAACAAGAAGATCTGCTCGCCTTAAACAAAAAACCAAGCCGACAATCCGGTCAATAGAGACTGTCAAATTGCCCATGGTTATTTGCTCGGCGAAAGAGGCGAATCCACCGATTCATATCCCCACAGACAAGTTCCTGCCGATTGCGCCAAAAGGAGTGGAGCCGCTGTTTCTGCGCACGGTTACAGTGCCTGTAGAGAAGCACAACTTGCCCGGGAACGTAACACGCAGTGTGATGGTGTTAGATCCGACGCAGCATCCTGTGCCAATCCAGCCACGGCCAACTCCACCGGTCGAGTCAATCACGCTGTATGGCAGCGAGAGCGAGTCGGCAATCGTGCAATCGGCCAGCCTGCCACAGATTTCGGTTGATGATTCCGTGCCCACAGGTACGGGTTTGTCGCCCTTTTTAAAGTTCAAAAACCGACGAGAAATCTTTCAGCGCAACGGGTCAGACTCGGACCCAGGTGTGGCCACGCCGACGGAGGAATCACGCGAAATGACCCCGCGGACATTGCTCAAAAATCGCCCGTCAAATAGTCGACTGAGCCTGTCGACACCGCGACGCCGCAACAGTCACATCCGTGCCCTGGACTTTGGAACGCCATCCCGGCGCGAACGCCGACTCAGCGCTGACGCGAGCTTTCAGGGCTCGACTACAGCAACCAAGCCCGTGTGCCGAACGAGTTTATTTAATTCTCCACCTAGTGGAGCTGTGCCCACGGTTGAACGGCGCGGTCTTAAAGTGATTCAGAGCACGAAGAAACTCGCGTGTGGCGAGCAATCGCCAGTGCCACAGCTCAACGGCGAGTGGGATCAAGTCTGCGGTGTTGGAACGATTCTTGAGTTGCCTGCAATCGAGGAGACTCCGGTGGAGAAGCGCAGCTGGGACTCGGATTTGCGACAAGCTCTCATTTCACCTGGTCCAAAGACTCCGCGGATAATTGAAAAAAGTAAAGATGCAAACCATAGCCTCGTAGAAGGGAAAAACGAGTCCAGTGATGAGAAAAACAATTCATTTAACGTGGAAAAGTCGTGTGCAGTGTCACAATCAACGACAGTGTCATTTGTGATTGACAAAGGCGTGACGAAAAAGTATGTGCAGTTAAAAACACTCACGACTAGCGTGACAAAGGCGTCGCTTTTGAATTTAACTTTAGACGGCGAGGAAAAAAGTATGGCTCTGATGACACCGCACGAGGATTTATCGCTAGATATCCCGCCAACGCCTCGATTTCTCAGTCCAAACAGCAGCCTCATGACACCGTTCTTGCCAACGAGCGAAGAGTCAATCAAAGTTCAAGGTTTCATATCGACACCGGACTTTCCACCCACACCGTCGATCAACCTGACGCCAAAACAGTGCAGCGCAGCGAGCGCAAAGTTTTCCACGTCGTACTATCAGCCGCGACAGGAGCAGAGCGACGAGAAAAATCAAGCCGATGGGAGCAAGGTAGAGATTACGCAGTTTGAAGTGATCAAAGAGAATCTATCGAAGGAGGAGGCGCACAAAGCGTTGGGAATTTCTGCCCACCGCGAACCGGCGCGCTACACGGATTCTTCGAATTCAAGCTCGACCTCGTGCTCCTGCTCGACAGACTGTTCCCACAGTACAGACAGTAACACAACTCGGGATAAAATTCAGCGGCTAGAAAACGAGTCATCGCCGCAAAAGGTTTTTCGCATTGAGAAGACGGCAGAGGCACTGGAGACTGCGGATCTCGTGACTCCGGCGAAGGATGAAGCTCTGCTGGAGGCCGACATTTCCGATACTCCTTGCGGCTCGAAAATTGGCAAGGAAACTCTGACAAATCTCTCGTCAAAGATCTCTGCGCTTGAGAGTGATGTTCCTTGGAAGTTGCACGAGGTCGAGAATTGGAATACGGCTGTGACAAACCGTCGTGATTATCTCGAAAAGCATTCGGCAGCGCGTGAGATCGAGAAGAAGGCGACAAATCTTTCGCCAACTTTGGATAAGACTGACGAAGAAAATTCGAGAAATGTGGATGAACTTTCGGTCTTGGAGTCGTTGGAATTACGACCGACAGTACGATCTCATGACAATGATGGAAGCTTTAAGACGACGAGTGTCCAATCGAATATGTTTATAAATTTTGTTCACGAAGATAGTACGCCAAAGAAACGGAGGCTGAGACATCGAGCGCCTAAAATCGGCTACTCCTTTCCCATCGAACTCAGCAATGATGAAGTGAAAGAAATTAAATTCGAGGCCTCGCCCTATATAGAACTGTTTTCGCAGGCTCCAGTAGTACCTAAATTACGTGCGAGACGCGCAAAGTCTGAAGTTAAAGTTCCAGCAAAGCCTGTGCCGCCAATAGTTGAGAAAAAAAAATCTATTGCACCGCTGATAAAGACACAGCCATTGGCAACGTCCTCTCCACTTGCCATTGACGCTGGACCATCAAAAACCACAGATGTAGGTGGGATTAAGAGCGGGAAATCCGGTCGCAAGCGCAAGTGTCCAGACCTGGACTGCAAAGAGCCTGTAAGTTATTGAATTTTCTTAGTTTTTATTTGTAGTTCATTGAGATTGACTTTTTTTAGGTTGTTAAACTCATTAAGAATGACTTGCAAGCTCTGCTAAATCACGTAAACATCGATGCTGTCTTGACAACACTTCATGGGCCCCCGACGAAATGAATTATTAAATTTTTGTTAGTTAATGTTGGCGTGTATTTAAGTATTACTCGTGGTTTTCGTACAAACTTTGAACATGACGATGTAAATATTGATGAAACTACCTTGTTGCCTGAGAAAACATTAATTCTAGATAGTTGTTAATAATAAAAGTAATTTTGATACGTAAGGATTTTACGGTAACTTGGCTTTTACAGCATCTGTAATTTCTTCCATATACTCTGCCAACTTCAAGTACTGAGCGGCAGACAGAGAAATGCCTGAAAAATTAATTTCATGTATTTTTTCTCGCTTTTTCCCCCAACACCCTTACCTTTTTTTCCTGGCTTGAGTTCACCTGAGTTAGAATCCTGATAAAATTCGCGAATATCCACGAGCAGCTTGCCTTTAAACTCACGAACCTTGATCTGCCGATTATTACCAAGTTCCCAACAGGGCTCACTTTCCTCTTGTTTTGGCTCGGACGAGCTTGGCTTTTTCCTTGGCTCATCATCGTCAGGTGCCGGACTCCTTGCACGCTTCGACTTTGCTGGCTGCTTGCTCTTCTTCACTTTTTGCGGCTTCTCCTCCTTATAAAATACAAATCGTAATTGAAACGGAATTTTCGTGAGTATAAAATGAGAAATAATTTTTTTTTAAATCAACCTCGCTGCTGGAGTCGCTGGATATTATTTCCTTTGATTTTGGCATTTTAAATGTAAAGCCTTCCTCGTCGCTATTCCAGAGATCTTTGTATTTGTCGTCAGTAGACTCTGTAATAAATTTTGAGGTTATATAGCTGTTAATAATCAAAGGGTACATTATTGCGACTCACGAAAAATGGTATGTGTTTGATGAATCGCTCGATGAGCCGTTCGAAGTGGAGAAAACAATGTTTTTATCAAGTTAATTCGGAAAATCATTCGGTGATGATGCTCGCAAGCTCTGACCGTTTATGACGACACAACACAAAAACGCGGGAGAACGTAACGAACGCCGCAGCCATTTTTTATTGGCGGGAAAACATGGCCGCCAAATCTGAGAATATAAATCCTCTGCTTACAACATTTGTTTCACTGATTTCTGAATTGCGGGTAAATAAGACTTGAAGAATTAATTTCCTCAATTAAAATAACGATAAAATACCCTAATTTCTTCCAGGTAATGCGAATCGACCTGCATTGTCTTATATTTTAATTTAGGTTAATTCCTATTTGTTCAACGATTTTTGGCTATACATCCTTAAACACAAGTATATGAATTTTTTGTAGTAAATATTTATATATAGACTGAACACACGTCAAGTAACATTAATAATCACATGAAAACTTTGGAAATTTTACTTAATCACTGTCGTCAGTGTTGCGCGTTGTGCGGTTCAACGGTCTGCGGATTTCTTCATCCGATGCATAGAGTACTTCTTCATCCGAGTCGTTGATCATTGAGAAGGCGGGATTATCTTTTGTAATTGAAGAGTCTGCAATATGAATTAATTTGGTATAACATAAAAATTACAGTAGAACACACGAGCCCTTACGCTGTCCATAAACTTGCTGCACTCCTGGAGAGTACACGTACGCCATCGTGTACAAATACAAATTTAGCAGACCATACAGAGCCATAAACTGCGCTGAAGTTCGGTAATACGTCGACAGCCGTGATGCAAAACTGTCCTCCAGGACTCCAGCCCCAAATTGTCTTGTCGTGACAAAAGCACAAACCCCCGCGACAATAACAGCAAGTAGTGTTAAAAATCGCAGACGAAGATCTGTGATTTTTAATCAGATATATTAATTAACACTGTGAGATATGTAGTACATCTGAAAAATATGATAATACTGACCGAAGAACGGCATTGAGCGTAATTCGCTGTATGCCCGTAACATCAACAGTAGAAGATACGCAACATAGACGCCAAATGCAGTAAAAAAGAATACTTTGAAGCCATAGTAATTGGAGGTGTCCAAAACATAGTTGTATGTGGGATCTTCGAGCTCTGTGCAGCGGAGCCACGTTGCCAGGGTAAGAGCGGCCGCCCAGAGGCAGCCAATCACTACGAGCTTTGGTAAGTAAAACGTTGCAAGCCTCCGTTCATTCTACAAAATTTGATAGATACATTTTTTATATTTTTCGGATTGCAGAGGATATTTACCTGCCGGAGACCGTGATAAACGCAGAGCCAAAACATGAGAATTGCGCAGAGAAAGGTCGTCTGCATGATCGCATCCAGCATGCCTGGTACCCACGAATTTGTGAGGAAAATCATCGGAAATAGGGGATCTAAAGAGGAAATCAAATGCAAAATTAACTTGGTAAAATCAAAATATCTTCAAAATTATCAAAGATAGCGATTTTTTTTAAGAGATCTTTTTTGTAGAGAATTTTATCACCTACAAAAAAGGTCCTTGACCAAATTCGTCCAACTCACATCCTTATCAAGATATTATTGGTAGAAAATTCTTACTATTGTAAAGAATAAGCAGCGGCAGGAGGATTGAAATCCATCGTTGTTCAATGGACCAGTCATTGATCGGGTATTTCCTCAGTGAATGTCCAAACCAACACTGCAAATAAAAAATGTTAAAGTTCCCTGGTAAATTTAATGAAAAAAAAAAAGAAAAATTACCGTGACAACGAATGCAGCGAGAAGAAAAATCAGCCGAAACCAGATTTCAATTTGCGTGAATGCGGGATTATAGTGCTTAAACTGAAAATCAAATTTATATCATAACAGTGGAAAATGTTTTTCTGTTTCCTTACATAAAATGTGAGCTCTCGTATTGTATATCGCTGATGGAAGCTCTCGAGCCCGTAGAACCGAATGGTAATGATGTAATGAGTAAAGTCGAGCGAGCCAAGATGAGCGACAGCGAGTTCCTCGCACGACTGTCTCTCGCACCGAAGGTGTCGTGTCCTATTATGACCATCCTCTGCCGACAGGACCGACACAAGTCTTGCGTCCGTCGAAATTCCGTCAATAGAAACACTGACGTGGAAGGTTTTATCGTATCGCTCATCTGTTGGAACAGGAAAAAATTAATTAAAAAATTTTGCCAGCACTTGGTGAATCACCTACCATCAGAGTTTGCCGTGGAGAGCTTGCTGATGACCCAGAGCTGCTGGCTGTAAGTCGACAAGGCCGGTGTCTTCATGATAAAGGGCCCAGTAGCTATATCACTGCCGTTCAGGTGGGCTCGCTGCTCTGTCGTTACCGTTATCGGGGGTCCAGCTAGTCCGATAAACACTGCCAGCGCAAAAAAAGCATAAAAACCCACGAAAACCATAACAAACTCGCGCTTGTGCATCGAGTAAAGCCGCATTGGAACGGACCTGTAACGATATCCTGTCAATTTCCAAACAAAACAATGAAAAAAATCAAATTCTCACCTCTCACAGCGATCATGATGATAAGCAGGAGCAATGTATTTATTAAATTCGCTAAACAAATCACTAAATTGCGTAAGGGCATTTCGAATTTTGAGATTCCATCCTCCTGAAGGAAGATGGTAAGAATATCCTAAATTCGAGTCCATTTTTTTGAATAAAATACCTTTTAACCCCAAATAACACTTAAATTTTCGTTCGATAAGAAAAAAATATATGTACATATATTTTTTTTAGTGGTTAGCTCCGAATAACCAGCATTCACAGCGGAAAATTTCGAGAACACATCCGTGAATGTCGCTACGGTCGTCAAATTATTGATTTTCCGCGCGTTGGCACTGAGAGAGCGTAAAATCTAATATTATAACATCTATTTTTTATTGAACCTCGCATTTAATACAAAATTTAATATATGTACACCGTGTGAAATCTAGTCCCAGTATTTAATCATGCCGTCCCACCCAGCTGTGGCGACGCGTGAAGGCTCATGCGGATGCCAAAGAGAAGCTATACACACGCCATCGTGGGCCTTCCATCTTTTGTATAGCTTCGTAGTCTTCCATTCCCAAACGTAGCACTTGCCATCGGCATCGCCCGAAATGAGGTAGCTCATGTCCGGTGAGAAATCCAAGCCACAAGCGTAGCCGGCAACCATGTGACCAGTAAATGTTTTCTTGCGATTCATCTTGAAGCGACTGAGAGCCGAGAAAATCACGATTTTATTGTCCATACTTTGGCAGGCAAGCCATTTCTGATTGGGTGACGGTGTGACAGCGGGCATGGAGTGCATACTCGGATCCGCAATGTATTTCATGTCCACAGGGATGTCCCACTCCCACACGCGAAGGCTCTTGTCATCGGATGTCGTGACAAAGCGACGATTCTCATCGACAAACGTGATTGTATTTACCGCGCCAAGATGACGATCGTATTCCTGCGTGATTTCGCCAGAGCGAACGTCCCAGCAGATGATTTTTTTATCACTGGTGCCGGCGACAAACAGATGTTGCAGGTCGGGATTTGGATTGAATTTCGCGCAGTAGGGAATTTTTCTGCTGGTGAATCTGCTGACACACTGGCCCGTCTCTGTGTCCCAGAGCTTGACATAGCGATCGTAGCCAGCGGAGAGGAATCGGTCACCGCTGTTGTTAAAGCTGATATCCCGCACGGCTTGTCGATGCCCGTGATAAGTTCGTACGCAGCGTCGGTCATTGTAAACTTCCCACAGCTTAATTTTACAGTCCATGCCGCAAGACAGGAGTAAGTGTGCGGTGCGCGGGAACCAACGGATCTGCGAGATGCCTTTGGTGTGTCCCTCCCATGTGTGGATGTGATTCTTCGGCAGGAAACACCTCTCGGGCGGTGATTGCGAGCGTAAATTCACGCCCACGTCCTGCGGCGCATGGAGGAACGATCGTCCCTGGTAGTCCACAGGGTCTTTGATATGCAGGACGGATTTTTCTTCGATGGGCTTCTCCTCTGTCTGCTTGCCTCGTTTCTTTCTCTTAGCGAGAATTTCCTGCAGCTCGGCAAATTCCTCTTCCGACGGCTTTATCACTCTTTGCTCATCGACAAAACCGCCCCACGGCCCAAGGAAACCCGCAATGTCCGTGGGGTCATCGTTGCGATGACGCCTGCGTTTGTCTGCTGGACGTAGTGGAAGACTTTCAAAAACTGTTTTCGCACCAGTTTCCTCTGCGGCTTCTTTTGCACCGATTAGATTTTTTCCCTCATCCGCACTGCCGTCCACAGTTGGATCCAAAGCGTAACCATAACTCGCAAACGTTCTGCGCTGGTTTTCAAACTGGAATTCACTGATGTGGGCTTTTTCAACGTAACCAGAGAGAATATTTTTCGTGGCACGCTGTTGCTGTGTCTTGAATGGATTTTCAGGCCCAACTTCAGGTGCAAACAACTCGTCGTACGTTGGGTTGTGCTTTAGCTCGGACAGGGTGTTGTCAATGTGTCGAATACACAGTTCAGAGCCCTGGTAGTAACATGAAAGGTTAGAATATTGTTTAAATATGTATTTCAATTTAACGGTACTTACTGTAGGTACAACTTCTGGTGCTGCGCAAATTTGTAAAGACAATGATTTGGTATTTTGGGGGTTAACTTCACTTTGTGACGATTGCAATCGTAATTTATCCTGCGTCTCGGAGTCTTCGTCACTGCTGCCATATCCCTGGAGTGCGAGCATCGTAATTATTCAATCAGGAGGAACGTTTACTGGCTTAAAAATTTTCTTTATCGTGAAGGATAATGTAATTCTTAAAACGTAAGTACTTTTCACCAGCCTGTAACTTTTTGTGTACATACGTAAAACGTATATAGATGCACACTCTCAGCTGTCAGCGGGGAAAACCGTGTGGAGGGAACAAATCTGCTGAGATCACGGCAAAATGACTTACGTCATGTTTGAACGTAATAAAAACAGCATCTAATAAAATAATTTGTTTTTACTATAAAAAAATATGCATTTGTATTTTTTTTTATTTTCGTGTTTTTTTCTTCGATAAATTTTCTAATTTAACGTACGCAATGAAAATGGTCATGCGCACTAGCGCTGTTGTCGAAGAAGGGGGGTCAGAGGGAGGGGAGTCGACGACGAACATGGGAAATTGGGGAAAAAAATTTTGACATTCAGTCGCCGCTAAACCTTTCCATCTAATGGACGTTTTCCGCGAGTCGTGCCGTGTCGTGCTGTGTCTAAATAAATTGCGAATATAGTTTGACCAATTGTAGCCATCTTGATTTCAACAAAGGGTAAATTTTGCACTTCTAAACAAAGTGTCAAATTGGTGCATCTGTGTGTTCGGTGACTTTGTAAAATGGCGGCCGCCTGGATCCGTGATGCGTCGAATTTCAATCGAGCACTGCATGGAAGCCAACAAATGAACAAACTGCAGCAGCACGGAGGCCATTTTGGTAATGGCTCCGGAATAGAGATGGCGTCTATGGCCTGATGACGCGAGATGTGTGTTAAAAAAAAGTATTTTGAATCTCTGCGTCAACAAAATCAAACATTCAATTAAATTAATTGACAGAGTGAAATTAAAATGAACAGTAATATCGTGTGTATTGCACATTTATTACAGAAATATCAGACTTTCAGACTAGACTAAATTTATCGAGTTGATAGACAAGATTTTTATAATAGGTTATAAGAGTGTTAAAGTGTTTTTTTTTTTTTTTTTATTTCGTTCAAAAATAGTGTTCAGTGCAGTATTTTTATTCGTGAGAAAGTGCAGTTGTGATTAGTGTCGTCGAATGAGTCTTGCTCGACGGTGAAGAGTGGCAGAGCTGCAGGATTCACTGCTATCAAGAACTGATGGCCTCCGTGGCGATCGAGGTGGAGTTGGAGAGTCGTGGCCCACGTCGTCGCCAATGGCAAGAGAAAAGTAAGTAGGAAAAGACGATCTACGAATTAACGGTGGTGTACCCCTGCCTGGAAGGTAACATTTTTTTCTCCTCTCAAAAATCCCACCGTTCCATCAAAAGCGTTATATACGTCTTCTAAACACATCGGGCATGCCTACGACTAATTCGACCGCTGTTTTTACCTATCACTCGCAGTGGTGATCGGTGCAAAGTGTTCACATCCAACGACATCTGAGCCTTGACGGGTTCGCGTGTCCTGGGTAGCATGAGATCCACAAGTGACGATCGTCTCGAGGCGAATCCTTCAACATTTTGATCCTGAATGTTCAGGAATGACGATTAAGACACTGCCCTCGCTTCAAAATAGAGAGAATCGGGTGCAATTTACGTTGGGTAGAAAAAAAAACTTTACATGGGCTTGAAAATTTACCTGTTGGCCAAATCGAATGCGTAGAATTTCCACTAGAGCTCCAATTACCGAGACAACCAACATCAGTGCTAAAATATGATCCGTCACAGGCACTGATTTTGGTCGAATAATTTTAAATCCAGTTCCGGATAAATTTAATGTACTCTCTTTTCCACTATTGTCTTCAATCATTTTCACATCATAATTTTCCCTGTTTTTCGCTGCGTATGAGCAATTACGATCATAACTGCTTGAAAATATGGTTTTGATGAGATACTCATAATTTCCCGGACAGATTTGCAAGTTTTTAAACTCAATTCCAACTTGTTGATTGTTTTTCAGCCGAGTATTGTCGTCCATCTGGTTGTAATTTGTGTTGAGCAAGAGTTTTAATGGGGGAACAAGAAGTCCAGTGAATATAGTCAGGGTGATAATGATGCTGATGTTAATGCCGAGTGCTAGGCGAGCATCCATGACGGTTTGAGTGCACTTTTTCGGTGTACGGGATTATTAATTTAGCGACATGTCACATGCTAAAAGTCAAGTTGTTAACTGCAGTTATATTACGCATATTATTTTCCGCGCATCTCGGAGCGTCGATATTGATTTTTGTCGTCGCGTCAAGTGCGCAGGGCCATGAATCGCGCAAGGAATAACTCGAGAGTCTTCAACAAAAGCAACCAAAAGAGATAAATGCGAAACAAGAAGAACGCGGCGACCCGACCCGACCGACCGGTAGCTCAGCCTGCACACGTATATATCTTGCTCTGCTTCACCACACTCTGATTTTGTGGGGTTCTCAACGTCGTTGCGTGAGTTGACATGAGAAAAAAACGAAATTTACTCGACGATGACCTCTGGCACGTTTGCTTGGATATTTTTGAAGATAATTTTTGACAAATCTGCAGGGAAAATGAGGGTTTTAGTGTGTGGAAAGTGGTTGAGGTTTGGTTGGAATTCTTTTTCTGCAGAGTTGAGAGCCTGAGTATATGTAGAGCAGATGCTACTCACTGAGTGCGCGAATGGTAGCGGCGGGGTGCGTGATTTTTCACCGCCGACAGCTTCTCAGTCGAGACCACATGCATTCCTTTTGCCTCCTACTCTTTTCGTCTTGAGTTCTCAACTTCTTGCTTATATATACACGTGGGTTTCTTCACACTTCTCTCGGTTGTTTTCATAAAAATCTTGTGCTCTTGAATATATTTTACTAGTTTGCAAATTTTTTGATTTTTTCACTCGAGTTGTTGGTTTTTTATCTTCAGGTAATATGTATGCACGCACCGGTTGCATTTAATCTTCGATCGAATGCTCGACCTCGCCGAACGTCGCCGAATTCGCGGTTAATTGGACGACATTTCGCGGCATTTTTTATTTCAATCCTTGGCTCTCTCCCATATTTCTACTTGTGTTGACTCTCAAAGGGTTATATTCAGTTGAAATTTTCAATAAATCAGTTTTTGTACGTTTGCGGAATATGTATACATGCATTTAAGTATATTTTTGGAAAATTTCAGACCACGATTTCGCAAAAACAGATTGATCGATCAATCTGGAATTTTAATAAAACCTTCTCAGATATATTCTTTCGGTATTAATGTAAGGAATGAGATTTTGGAACTCTAAAGTGACTGTAAAAAAAATATCACGGCGGGGCAAAATGTTTAACACTATATTTCGTAATTATTTTTCATAAATTTGAGGTTTAAGGGTGTGCGATGGTCTTAAAAATGACGCCAGGGGGTTGTACAATTTTATTGGGGGCTCTTTAGACTTTACTACAACTATGAGAATAATTTCGTCACGTATAGCACAACAATTCTAACACTGTTCTACATGATTACCTGGAAGGAATGTTCATCATTCGTAGATTTCAGCGTTCTAACGTGCGTTTCAATGCGAAGATATCAATAGAAATTGAACCCACCTACGCCATTCGATATATTTCGACCTCCTGAATACAATAAGCACAGTAAGTTTAATGGGCTAAGTCATCCGGAAAAAATAACATGGAAAAATGGTCGAATTTGATGTTTTGACATGCGGTTCACTCAGAAAATACAACTGTAAAGGGTTGCAAATTATTATAGGGTTGTTTTTTAGACTCTACACTGAAATATCATCGCATAGCAAGAAATTTTACACTATATTTTATAATTTTCACCTAAATCTTAAAATTGTCTTAGCCCTTAAAATTTCGATTGACACATAGAAAAAGGTGCGAATAGAATCATTGAAATGATTATTTTATCAGTTTTGTGGTTATTAATTATATTGAATAAAGATTTGGGACTCTTACTTTCTTATATATAGATTAAAATCTTAAAAAAAAATGTTAAAGCTTTAAAAAAAATCTTGTTTTTTGTTTACAATTTTAATAATTATTTACTGATGGCTCAAATCATATCGCGATATTTATTTTTAAGGCATCAAGTGTTTTTTGTTATTTGATTATATTTTTTTTTGCGTCGGTACCTACGGTGTTTTTGTTTTTTTGTTTTTTTAATTTTTATTCTTCTCGTTCTTTTGATATATTCTTCATTCTTCCCGGAGGGCCTGAAGTGCCGCAGGAGGCGAGAACAGAGCAGCAATTTGCGTAATTGCGATCTCTCGGTGCTCGCGCAAAGATCGCACTGAGCTTCTTCCGAACATATAGGGCGTGCATCCAAGCCTCGCGGCACTCGTCTCTGCTGCAGCCTCCCTCTCGCTTTATAAGCGCTGTATGATGGAAATTTTGCGCGGCTCACCTTTACTTTCCGCAGCAGCTCGTGCTACGTCAATTAGTTCGCGGTATAGAGACTCTGTTCGCCAGCTGTTTACCGGCCCATCAGAGTAATCGGTGCCTTCGTCAGGTCACGTAATTATTAGGTCCTCGTGGCCTAAGAAAAATAAATAAACTATGCAGACATGCGGATTCTCGGCTGCTGCCACCTACGTTGCACGATTAAATACTTGTCGCTGCTCTTTATAACGACACTATCTCATCACTATAATAATATAACGCCTAATACACACATAGACACACGACTATATAGGAATAGTCGGGGAGAAAATATGCTCTCGACTTTCTAACTTGAGGCGTGTATATTGATGGACTCGAGCAATTAGATTGGCATTGTAAAACATCAACTTCCGGTCAATCGACAGATCGAGATCGCCGGTCTCACGATGATTCCATGTTAATGACCTTAATCAACGCGTATACATCAGGTACACAGGGGGATGCAGAGCATTGACATTAAGATAAGTTGTCGATATCTTGGCATCACCATCGCGCACTCTGCGCTTCAGCGCCGCGCTCATCACTCTGCTTATTTATGCATACAATATTGTCAGGAAAGGTGGGCATATATTAATCAAATTTAATTTCATAGTTATATATTCTCTACACACTATACAAATTATTGAACTTGTTTAGTTATTAATTTTATTTGAAATATGTATAGCTAAGGAGATTTAATTCGCGATGACCACATAAAAATGTCAAAGTGACCTAAAATTTTAATTTCTAGAAAGTTAAAATATTTATTCAATTAATTTTTAATTGTTTTTGCTACAAAATAGTCTCAAAATCAATATTTATACCGAAAAAAAAATTTAATTTTGCCTATAAATTCGGATTTTTATTGAAAAATATACTGACAAAATCATGAGCAATCATCTCCGGTTGATATTGACTCCTGAAATTTATCAAATATTATAATTTCATTGCGAAATCTATACTATAAGTCATTTACAAATGAAAAACAATAGTTTGTT
This sequence comes from Macrocentrus cingulum, assembly GCA_002156465.1. Classification (NCBI taxonomy): domain Eukaryota; kingdom Metazoa; phylum Arthropoda; class Insecta; order Hymenoptera; family Braconidae; genus Macrocentrus; species Macrocentrus cingulum. Next base: position 10,202 of record MVJL01002637.1, on the reverse strand, counting down.
AGATAACATAACATTTTTGGAATTTAATTCAATAGATAAAAAAAAAAAAAAAAACTTTTTTCCTCGCATCATTCAAAATAAACTATTCCAAGCATAAAAAAATGCTTGGTAGATTTCAATAAATGGTATTTTATATTTTTACTTTTATATTTATAAAAATTGCGTGGTTTTCTTCATGTACGGAATTTTCTTTTCGTCTTACTCTATTAAAATATTCATATTTTCATAATTTCCAGGCAATACTTTTCGCAAATTCAGAATTTTTCTACTCATCCTGACGTTTCGCAACGCTATCTCTATGGTCCATCGCGAATAGGTGTATTTACTGCCGAAATTGCGCGGGAACGCGCGCCGTTAGAGCACAAGTCGTTTGCATTCGGTTACGTCCGCCAACGCTCGTGACGCCGTTGTGTCGAGAGCTTGACTGTCGTGTGGTCGCGTACGTGCGAACGTTTATTATACGTCGCGACCTGTCGCGTTGGGTGAGTGATTTCCAATTTTTTATGTACATACATACACTCGCTATCGCGGATTTTGTCATTAAATCGCTACACTCATGCCGTGCGTGAGTTTAGAGTCAGTGAAAAAAAATTGTGCTGCAGGATTTACAGTGGTGTGACACCGGGAATGTGTTGACAAGCGTCCGCATAAACTATATCTAAAGGTTTATATCTACCAAATAATAATTATAAATCCTATTTTTTACACAACAATATTTTTTGTTGTCATGTCGAGCGAGCGCGCGCGTGACATGATTATTTTAGTAAAATAGAAATATAAGTTGAAGGTCATGACGTGTTTTCCATGCGATAGATATTATACTTGGGACGGAAATTGCAGTACAGCATGTGTATTTTTAATTTGTATGTTTGTTTTCCTCGTCGTTGAATTGGCGCAGGATGTACAACGACTTTTGCTATCACATGTGGAATTTTGCTGTTTATTCTCTGTGTTTCATTATGCAACGTATATATATTCGCGGCGCCGCGCAACGACGCCCGTAAACGTCTCGTCTCCGGTTACAGTTTAAATCCAGCACCACTGGTTTGCCCTAACGATTCGAAATATCGAACGACCGCCTCTCTGTCTCTCTCTACGTCTGTCTCTGTGGTTCGCTCGCTAGTGCTCGTGTTCCAGCTGTTTTTTGTGTCTCGTCCGCGCGGCCACGTCTAGAGCTTGAGCTTATACATATCTCGTGGCAACGAGGCTGTTAGTTGTCTCTGTTGGCGTACGCATCGTTACTTGCCTCGTTGAAATCCTGCTTGATGCCGCGCATATCGAGGTGACTGTATCCTATACGGCACGGATTAACGCGCTGTTGGGTCAGATAAGATAGTGCAGACGGCTATCGACTCAGCTTACACTCAGTTTCACCTGCCCGAGAGAATCGAGTTGGCACACGGTTTGTGTATATACCATTCGTGCTCTTATCGCAGAGTTTTATCTGTGACCTCTGCACCATATGCCGTATGGATGGCGTTGTGTGCGAGGTATAAGTAACGCACTTCCACCAGACGATAACGTATGCCTTATCGTTCGTTTATATGCCCGGTCACGATCAGTGGACAATGTCTACATCGCGATGCTCTCAATTAATTATTTTTACCTGGTGATCATGATGGTGCTGGTCGCGTTGATACTGCACACAAATGAAAAATACATATCGTCTAACTAAAAATACGTATATTTGTTTTAAATAAAAATATCTTTGAAACTATTGAAGATGAGAATTTTTCTCTAGAGATCTTTCTTGCAGAGAATTTTATTAGCTATAAAAAAGGTTTTAATCAAAATTTATGTAACTTGCATCCTCATTAAGATATTCGTAATTGAATTATTTCTAACTTTTCAACCAAAAAAGATTATAAAAATAATTCCGACTTTTTAAAATCAAAATATCTTTGGAGCTATTGAAGATGGAAATTTTTGTCAAGATATCTTTTTTGGAGAGAATTTTATTAGCTATACAAAAAAGGTTCTTATGAAAATTGATGTAACGCGCATGCTTATCAAGATATTAGGAAGGAAAAAAGTGTCAGTTTTTTGACGATACGTTTTTTTAGTGTTTGACACACGATATCTCAAAACACTTATTGCTTGCGTGTGTGTGTATGCATGTGTATATCTTGACACGTTGTTTTCCCGTCGTCTTTCTTTCGACCTTTTATGCGCTCTGGCATCGTTTGCCATCAGTGCTGGTGGTTGGCCGTCGCGCCCTCGGGACACGATCCGACCGATCCTCGAGTGCTCTGGGTGGATTTGCATAATTCCAGTATCCCCGCCCAAGCGTTCAGCTGGTCAATTATTAGCTGGAATTTAAGACGTGTTTAAGAAAATAGCTTGCATCCTCCACCATACATATATTTTTTTTCTTTTGCTCGCCTTATTGCGACGACGTCATTTAAATTTTTCTTTTCGTCCACTTTCATCTCCAATCGAGTAAATGCCCCTTGCCTTCAAACTTCTCCCTAACGTATTTTTCCAGTAATTAATTCTGCGCAACGTGCGATAACACCGCGCTCCGCATTCCTACAGTTTAGTCGACCGTACTCAACATAACTGATGGATCACCCTTTTCTCTTTCTCTCGTCACTCTGATTAACTCTTCTGATGCATATATATACGTATGAGCAACGCATGTCCATGGAATTATTATCTGATCGACAAAGTGTCGTCTGTCGGATGGAAAGATTTTTTCCCTCGTGATTTTTACCTCTGATAAACTCTAAATTGTATATATGTAACGCAGTGATGTAAGGGTCAATCGATAGTGTACCTCTGATATATCATCATTAAAATGCCTTCAATTAGTGGCTACAGAAAATTATAAAGATTATATACACTTCCCCAACGTGTATTCATTATTATCTCACTTTGCATATTTTTTTCGTTATGAAAAAAATGAGAATGTTTGAGAAAAATATAGAGTATATTGTATATAGTTGCAGCCGCGGTGATCGTGCTCGGAATGACATCGACAGACCACCGGCCACGGGAGCCCGTTTCTCTGTTACCGCGTGCGGATGAGCTGATTGCGAAAATAAACATTCATTATTGTAATTACTTTCCGGGACGTGGGTCCGCGAGCTATACACTTGGTATTATCCTGCACTCTGTGATGCAGACTTTCATTGACGTGGTCGCATCCACTCTGTTGGATTTAATTGCTATCGAGAGATTCCTTCATTAACGAGAAACAGACCAAACATGGTACTCATGCGCCAGCGTTTAGTCGTCAAGTTATTTGCATCATGCGCGGTTCGTTGCCAAGCAAAAGGTATATAAGTATTTTTCTTTATTTCTCCTTTACGCGCGCGCTCGTCAATGAATGCATTCGGATAATGCGTGCGCAAGGGAGATGCCGGCGCGGTTTAATTAACATTTACACTTATACCACCGTCGTACGATTCTCTCGTTGCGGCAACATTTGAATAAAGTCCAGTGGCATTTGGCACAGAGCGATTAATATGCCACGTTTCCCTGTGCGAATAAATTATGCTGCCGTCGCGTTGATCTTGAGATGCGCGCACCCCTGGCGCGGCCCAACTTACCCTGAGTCAATGGCATTTATGCGCCAGAGGGATAAAGATAAAATGCTGATTTAATTATCCGGCCATCAAATGTTAGAGTTGTACTTTGTTCAGAGGATACTTTTAATCGTTATGATTTAATTTTTATACAAATCGCGTGTCGCCAAAAAAATTTAAAATTTTGTACTTGCTGATATCTTGATAGGGATGTGAGTTAGATGACTTTTGTTGAGGACCGTTTTTGTAGCTAATTAAATTCTCTACAAAAAAGGCTTCTTGAGAAAATTGCTTATCTTCAATAGTTTTTAAGATATTTTCATTTTAATAAGCATAAAATTTTGTATGTGAATTTTTTTCTGTTGAGAAAGTTGAAAATAATTTAACCGTGAATATCTTGATAAAGATGCAAGTTGGAGAAATTTTGTTAAGGGCCTTTTTTATAGGTAATAAAATTGTCTACCAAAAAGGTCTGTTGAGAAAAATTATTATCTTTAATAGTTTTGAAGATATTATGATTTTAAATAGCAAGCAAATTTTTCTTATATATGTTTTTGGGAAATATTTTTATGTGATTTTTATTTTTGAAATTTGTACATATGACTGAATGTGTTTTTATATCTCATTAAAATGTCTTGAATGCCGCTCAGAAGCTCAAGTGATCAATTCCACTCGTCGGTTTTTCGCTTTGAGCGAGTCGAATAAGTGCGAACGAGGGATAACTCGCGCGTAGCAAGCCTCCTATACGTGTTGCAGAAATGAGGCGATCGATCGGATCTCCGTACGCACAAACTGCCCATATATATTTAGATGGCAATCGAATCGCATTTCATACAGCTTCAGAAGCATGTCTCGGGTATTACGTTGAAATTGCCGATGCCGGCCATTTGACCCTGATCGATCGAGTCAATTTAACCGCCAGCGATGTATGTATATGTATATAATACACTGGTAAAAATATCTCGAAATTTCATTCAACAAAATATATTAAAATCTGTATATAATAAAGCTTATACTGAATCTACTTTCATATAGGGCAAGTGAATAGCTAAATGGGGTACCTAAAATAACAACAAAGTTGTTGAGAATTGTGCACAGGACGAAAACCCTATTATATTTGCGAGAAATATATGTTGACATAATTTTCTACAGCGGACATTAGTATGTCTAAAGAGTTCAGTAGTAAAAAAATGATGCAATTTCTAGATATACTAGTGGAAAAAAAATTTTGTAGACTTAATTTAGACATTGATTTCAGTCGTTAAAAAATTGCTACTTTATGTCGGCTAAGCTTAATGTATACGTATACTGCACAAAAAAAAGTTTTTATACTCGCTTGGTTACCAGGAGTTAACAGTATAGAAAATCAAAAAAATTAAGTCGCGACATTTCAAAAGGAGTTTTCTTTCGAGAAATTAACGAAAATAAAAAAAATTGGGTTTTTTTCATTCAACATCATAAAATTTACTGTTAGAAATAATTTTTTTTCAATTTACGGCAAAAATCACGTACTTTTTGATGCAAACGTCTTTTTTGATACAAACAATTTGAGTAAAGTTAAAATATTTTCTACGCACTGTATATATATATACAAAAAGCCAAGTATATCAGAGGCGGACGCGTTTGAGGTATTTTTATACTCTGTGTATAGACTTTACCGACGATGATGGGGACGTTTGGGGTTCAGGTCAGCACTTCACCCACACTCAACTGTCTTGGAAGGCAGCCAAGACGTTTCGAATCGCCCGGAGCCCGTTGCATGAAGCTATTTGTTTTTCGCGCGTGCCCAGCACGATGGTCATCGTGAAATGACACACTGCGCTCTTCTCGCGTAAACTATTGCGCGCCCCAACGAGCCTATTAACCCCTCGACATTCACTGTAGAAGCGTCTGTAGGCGGCCGAGTGTCCTCCAGGCGTTGATCGCGATCAACACGGTCGCGGCGGATTCTCGCGTGGCGCTCGCTTGCGTGGGTGTTGAAAGAAACTCACTGGCAGACTGCCAGGACGATCGCGTGGGACGTTGACTAGGCCGACCTCAGCCTCTGACCTCTCTCGAAATAGATTTTCCTCTTCCTAATCCAACTCTATCGCTGCCTCAAACATTTTTTTACTTTTTTCCTTCTCTTATTCAACGCTGAAATGATGCGAAACAAAAGATGAGAAAGATTTTAAAATTTAATCACTACACACACTGTATATACAGATATATATAATCGCTCTCGATAATTACATATAGGTATATGTATATATACAGGCCGTGATATGCAAGACGTTATTTTTGATGATATCCATCCCCGGGAGCGAGTGCACACGGCGAGAAATTATGATGTGGGTACGCGCGCGCCATCAGAGAGAGTACTGCAGGCATATAGGTAGTTCCATTAACATGTAAATGCGCTAATAATTCCAGAACAGGTCGCTTGTCGCCCGCCGGTCACAGTACCAGACTTGATCGAACGACAAATTCACATTTTCCAATTCCGTCTGCGTCTTGGCGCCTACACCGCGAATTAATTATTGTCCGCCTCGCCGTTTAATTGCTTCTATACCAAACGCGTATATCGCGTGCATCCTATCGAAAGTGTGCGACTAGCCATCAGTATTTTAACACTCATGCCATCCAGCTATAATTGAGGTACCTCGTCGTCGATGCAGAGAAGAAAAAATCGTTTTTTTTTTCACCTCCATAAATGAATAATCAAATGAGCAGAGAGAGAGAGAGAGAGAGAGCAGTGCCAGGCCGAAAAAATTGTGTTTAATGACGCTGTTAAACGCGCGAATATAAGTAACGATCTGAGGATTAATGCGAGCGATAGTCGGACGTAAAGCGAGGAAAAGGCTATCGCTTATTCAATCGCGTAAGGTAATATTGCTTATTTTGCTGTGCTGCAAGACAAACTTGTAGAGAAATGCATTCAGTTTGTATAGTCAACACCTACTCTAACTAGTGTTTCCAGGGATATTTAATTACTCGCGATTTTAGCTGTGTAACACAGTATCAATCGGTGGGTCCTTTATGCATTGAGGGTCCAGGAAATTTGTCGTATAGCAATCGAGGCGCCTCAAAGTAATAAATACACCGGGCACGATTGATATAATGCACGCGCGTGGGCCGACGCCCGACTACCGCAGCAATATCAGTCGTCACGGCTGCTTGATTTACGTCATACGCGATGCATCTTAGCGGACAGAAAAAAAAATATTCTACCTAATCAGAGCAACATTTCATTCATGCGACGAAAAAAAAAATCCCAGCGGTCACTGACCGCGGGTAACAGAGTGAGAAAAAAAATGTTTTTACTTGGTGTACTAAAAAGTGCAGTAGTCTAGTGGTTGTGGATGAGATACTTCATCGTATTAGACGGACATTAGCCATCAAGACGCCACGTTGACCAGCTGGTTGTCCGGTTCCTTCTGTGCATTACATTGCCATAATCAAATGCCGATTCTACGAAGATCACTTGTATACAACATGGAGATTTACATAATCGGCAAATGAGAAAGTGGATAATACAATTTCTGACGCTTCTTCGCAGCTGTTGTCCGCTTGGTGTCTTTGTCCATGCCGCTCTCGAGTGTTCGAGTACATCACTCGACTTCATATTCTTCATCAGCATGAGCGCGGCCTCGTTGGAGGTCTCGAGGAGTCCGCAAGTCAAGCGTCACTCTCTGTAAGCAGGAAATTATACGCCAAGACCAATTCCACACACACACACGCACATGGATATTTTTATATTTGTACATATGTTGTGCTCTTGTTGACCATGCACTCTTGACAAACCTCTTGATATGTCGGCTTTGGAGAGATGAGTTGTGTGGCAAACATTCGCGGCAAACCAATTGCGGTCGTGTGGAAATTATATAAAAAAATTTGAATGCAATACTTTAGTCTTTGCTGTGTCATGACATTAATTATAAAAATTATAATTGTTGAGGTGGCCGAAAAAAAAAAAACCGACTTTTTTTATTTTTCTGGACTTTTGTACCAAAAAATCAGAGTTTATCTTGTTTCAAGAGTTTTCTCTGTGAAATCAGCCGGATAGAAGTATTTTTAGAGGTCACTCGAGAATTTAAATGTTCAAAAATTGTCAAAATGTGATTGCAAAACATTTTTTTTCCTGTGTTCGATATAGTGAATTTTTTTACAAGTAATAGAAATAAGTATTACAAAGTTTCAATTCAAAATATTAATTTTAGGGGTTGCTGATGAATTTTAAAAGTTTTTAAGCACGTTGATTTTCGTGTTATCAAACTTGGTGATTGTTAGAAAAAGTTTATAATTTATTTTTTGAACATAATAAGTCAATTGAATGCAGAAAAAACGCATTCATGTTAACACGAGTACATCCTAATATTACTTTGTAAAAGGGGTGTACAAAATAAATAAATGTAACATTCGGGTGTTGACAGGAAACCAAATTTTTTTATTACACGCATTTAAACGATTTTTGTAAAATTTAAAAATTTGTGAGCGCCCTTTAAAAAATATTTGTATCAGGCAGATTTTTTTTAAAAATCACATCTAAAACATGATAAATTATGATTTTTTAATATGACCCGTAAAAAACAAAAATATTCGGTTTTTTTTTTGGGCCCACTTATTGTTCATACCAATTTAGGTAAAAAATTAAAAAAAAATCTTTCTCTTTTTTAGACCACCCTATATAATCATTTAATTATTTTTGTTGTAGAATCATAACAACCTGGCGGAAGACGGTGACGTGTCAAGGAGCTGCGCGACAATTGGTCGCAGGCCCCTCACATCTATAATTGATCACCTGCGCTCGTCTAGAAGCAGATCTGAGCATAATGGTGAGTGATTTTCTAATTTTTTTCCCTGCGATACTATCAGCTGCTATAATATGCGTCTGATGACTAGTAGTTTTATATCTGCGGAGAGAAAACAATTGAATTTTCCAACTTGATACTTGATATGGCGCTACGTACATGCGCGCGCGCGCGCCTGGCAAGGCAATACAATTACACGGTCTCGTGGCCGTGAATCACAGTAGCAAAGTAAAGTACGACCGATGAAATTAATTGTGGCTCACGTTGCACACACCGGATACCCAAAGAGAGGTTTGCGATGCGCGCCGAGTCCTCCTCTCACACACAGACGTATTGCCGTAGACGAATGGTGGTATGCGCGCGCACGATGCAGCGCATGCACAATTTATAATGCAATTAGAGCCTCGGATAGTAGCATTCGGATTTATGGCAGGCGAATCGAGAGGTAGCAGCGGGATCTGCGAGGGGTAGAGCAAAGGGAGGCGAGATGAAACGAAGGAACGAGAGAGAAGTAGCCAGGGCTGTGCCCGGTCGAATGAGTTATGCGCCTCCCCGCAGTAGCCGCCGATGCATTATTTATTGCTGGCTTTTCATTATTCCTCCACTGGGCTAGTTGGATTTTATGCGCGACAGTCGTAAATATTAACTAGGGCCCTGGGGCAATTTTTTCCGTTCCAATAGCCCCCTGCCAACCCCTGATTTGTTTATTATTTTTTTCTTTTTCAAGTCGTTTCTATATATTAGTGTTGTGCTGTGCGGAAAATTGTCAATTTGAAATTTGTCATTGCTGCTAATTAGATGAAAATTCATATCGCGTTTGTGAGATATAATGATCGATTTGTGGTATGGTTATATTGTATAGAGAAAATTCTTAGGTGCTTGAGTTGATGGAGAAAAGTCTTGGGGAAAAAGCGAGTGCGCTTGTTAGCGTAATTGATTGACGCGAGTAGAAGTAAGAATTTCCAATTGAGACCCGATCGACCGGGAATATATATTGCGGGCGAGAGGAGAGGCAATTAGGTTTCTTGTGCACCGAGCACTTACGTCGTGATACACATTTCTGAGAACCACTGACAGCGGCCGCGGTACCTGCGCGCGCCGCGCGCGCAATATTAGAAAGTCGAGCGCGCGCGCGAGAGGATGAACCGGCACGGGCGTCAAGCTCGACCCTCGCAAGCGCTTCTAGCCCCCTATACAAACTCCGTTAATCGCGAATGTAATTACGATAATTGCTCGTTGATTACTCGCTGCATTTGCTTTCTGCACTTTCAGTCCATGATTCTCATCTCCAGCACAAATGCTCGCTCGCTTCCGCTTGCACGAGCCCCCTTTGCTCCTCTTTTTTTTCTTTAGTCTTGTTCAATTATTATATTCTTCATTTCGCAGGATGTTGGATATCTTTTTTTACATAAATATATATCGTAATTTCACTTGAATCCTACTTTGAAATATGTCGTAGTGTTGTTTGAAAATTGAAAAAATTATTCACCAAAAAACCGGGCAAGACTGTCAGTTTTCGTGGGGAAAATCCGGTGTGCCTGGCGTTATCGATAATTGTTTTGATATCAGTGACGTATTATTCACCAAAAAACCGGGCAAGACTGTCAGTTTTCGTGGGGAAAATCCGGTGTGCCTGGCGTTATCGATAATTGTTTTGATATCAGTGACGTACACTGAAAGACATTTTGAGTAATTATCACCCCGGATAGGGGGGTAAAAATTCCTCAAATTACGAGTAAACCTGGGACGTTTTGACATTCAGTTTTCGTGGGGAAAATCCGGTGTGCCTGGCGTTATCGATAATTGTTTTGATATCAGTGACGTATATACTGATACAATAGCAGGCTATCTTTCTATATTTTTTCATCCCCATTTTAAATATTTC
>MVJL01002630.1:0-27560 GCA_002156465.1 Macrocentrus cingulum | reverse complement strand
GAGAATTTTTTTATCCCAAAGTTCACTCGAGGATTAAGATAAAGAAAAAAAATTATAAAAGTTTTCTAAAAAATATCAAAACAAGAATGTTGGTCAAAAAAGTTTTTTTTTTTAAATTTTTTTTGTTGAGTATGTAGATTTGATTAAATAGGGAATGAAAAATTGATTTGAAATTACTTTTCCCGAAGTTGGTCGAGCTGTCCGCTCCTCATCTCGAGTGGTAGAGGTTTGTCGCTGTCCATCGACTGCCAAAGGATTTTTAATACCGTGTCCACCATTGACAAACTCCAACTGACAATCACCAGGAAGTCCCAACTGTAAAATTAAGAATTTTTTAAGACAATGCGCGAAAATCACAGGGAATTTAACCAGGGGCGAGATGAAGCACTCAAGTTGATTGGCATTGCATAAATAAGATATTTTCCCTACATCAATCAAAAATCAACCCAAATCAATATACAAGTGAAGTTTCTCGTTGTAAATCTCGAAAACAAGCTGAGTAATCAAATTTCTATAAAAAACCTTTTTTACAGGAAATTTTTCAATCTACAAAAAAGGTCTGAACAAAAAATTCGATAAAACTCATATTTTCCAAGATATATTCAAAAATAAAACATATGAAACCTGCAATATCTACTTTTCTCTCTAAATACTTTTTTCCTCATTAAATATCTCGTAAACCCGATGATTTACAAAAATTTTTATCAGAACATTTTTTATACAAAATTTAAAGATCTTCAAAAAAGGTTATATACAAAAAAGTCATAAACCCACTAATTTCTTCGATATTTACAAAAAACAAAAAAAAAGAAGTTTTTTCCAAACGATCTGAACAATCACTTTTTCTTATAAAAAATCTCATTAATAAACCAAAACAAAAATTACCCTCCCACCATTTTATAGAAAATTTCAAGAGCTAGAAAAAAGCTGTCTTGCAAAAAATCTATAACTCCTTCAGTATCCAAGTTACACTAAAAAAAATCCCTCCAGTATGCTTTTGCCTATATCAATCCGGGGTGCTTACCCTCTGCTGGAGTACCCCTGGCCTGGCAGACTCTGCAATAGGGCTCACATTGGCCGAGACTCCAGACGGACTTGGAGCATGCTCCATGAGACCACAAGCCGGAGAAGTACTAGTGGAAGCAGCGTCCAAACTGGAACTGGTAGCACCAGGACTGGGCAGACTGCCTGCAGTGCTGCTACCCGTCTCTAAATCCAAACCTGCGACAAAAAAGCAAGACCGTGAGCAACCAAAACCGAAAACCTGTTGAACAAAAGACTCCTTACCACTGCCGGTAAAGCTCAAACCCGGACTGAGCAGTGCCTGATGGTGGTGCTGATGATGGGGCGAGTTGGCGCTGGGCTGCTGCTGCTGCTGCTGCATCTGCACCTGGATCTGCAGCTGCTGAAGCTGCTCAGGCTCCTGATGGTGGTTTTGGTTGATGTGCAGGGCAAGTTCCGGTCGTTCTTTGGTCATCGGCTGATAGCTCGAGTCCTCAGACGAGTAGCCAAGCGCGATTTTTGAGCTGGAGTACTGCTGGGGCGTGGAGGTGTAGTGTCTGGGCGCGTCAAAGCCGCGTGTGAGTGTCATACTGTGTTCCGGGAATGGATCGACACTGGGTTCAACCGGGGAGGTCATGTGCGAGGCATCTTGACCGATGGCGCTGGCCGCAGAGGCCGGCGAGTGTAGCGAGTCCTCGAGGAGGTCATTGCCACCCTCTCCCACGGGCAATCGGGGCAGAAACAGGTCAGCAGCATCACTCAGACTCTCTAACAGGGCCGTATGGTCGGAGGGCGAGCTAAAAGTCAGCGTGGCAGTGAATTGCAGCGGGTCCACAACGGCCCCAGTCACCATATCCACCATCATGCCCGAATCCGTCACGTCATAGGCACCGTACTGCCCCGACAGGAGGTCATTCGGCGCAATTTTGTAGTCCGCAAGGTCCTCCTCCTCCTCCTCCTTCAGCACGAGACCGTACGAAGCGCAGACGTTTTGCAGGAGAGAGTACTGCTTGCTCTCCTGGGCCCCAAACTGCTGGGAGGTGATGTCCTGCTGTCCTGTGTCACACTCCATGCCAACTGACGCAGTTGGGGTCAGATAATTGTTGCCAATATTGCCGGAATATTGATTGACAAAATTGGCTAAATTGTTGCCACCTTTGAGGGACTCGTAGAAGGGAGGTAGCGAGCCGGTGGGAGGTGAACTGGGCCCGTAGTGTCCGCGACCCCCGTTACCTCCTGGATTCATACCTCCATCGCCTCCATTACCTCCTTGACCTCCACCTCCCAGTGAACCTCCACCGCAGCCCTCACTTCCGCCACCGCCGACACTTCCGCCACCCGAACTGCCAGAATATCCCGACTGGCCGCTGGAGGTGTTGGAGTTGCCGCTGGAGGTGTTGGAGGTGTTACCTCCACTGCTGCTGGAACCTCCGGAATTGGTTGCACGCCCGTGACCCGCCGCTGCATTCACCGTTTGCGGCCCTGACAGTCGCATTGCCAGCAGTGGCCGTGCGATCGAGTTGCCGATTGTGCGGGAGGCCTTGGCACCCTCCCGACTCTGCTCCTCGTCTGCTGACTCATCCTTTTTTTTAGGCACGGCATAGTCGATTGGCTGATCCTGCTCTGGTTCTTGAGAGGGAACCTCGATTTTTGCGTGCTCATGACGTGGAGGTTGCTTTTGGGGAGGTACACGCTGGATTACTGATACTCGCGTGGGAGGTTCTACTCGCGGTGTTGATGGAGGTGTTGGAGGTCGTGGGAGATCGATTTTCTCGGACTTTCCCGGCAGCTGACTGTCTTTGGGAGGTACCACCAGCGGACTGCCGTACTCTTTGCGCTCGGCGCGTGTCAGAACGTGTCCCCGACTGCCGTAAGGCACGTCACCGCCCAGGATACTTGAGATAAAGCGCCTGGGTGTGGTTGTCGCTGGACTCGATGATGGCTGCCACTGTGGAGGTGGCGACGACGCTGGACTCGCGCTCCGCAGAGATTCTGGTGTTGTCGCGCGATCATCTTCCGTCTTGTCGCGATCTGTTGACAATTTTCATGTTGCAGAAATTGGCGACATTTTTTTTTGGGGCGAAGGATCATTCGTGGGAGGACTATTAATTTACCTACGCGCTTTAAAAAAATTCTACAAGTTTTCATATAAATGAAAAATCGAGAATCAATTTTTTGGGAGGTGTATAAGGCCCATTTCACTTCCGATACTGGTAAAAATAATTAAAGTTTTACGTGGATAAAAAATTTTAATTTTTAATAAATGTGATTGAAAAGTGGGTCCGATACCTCCCGACACATTTGGCGAATTTGAAATACCCTAAAATGGCGGAAAATGAAGATATTTTCAATTTTTTTTCTTTACCGTGCTTTAATTATGGGATTTGCGGCCATTCTGATTAAAAAAAATTGACAGAACTGATTTAATAATGTAAAAAATCTACTTTCTAACGTATTTAACAAACGGGCCCCTCGAGTTGTCTTCAAAGAATGCCCCGAAAAAATGTAAATTTAATTAAACCTAAAGAGTTTGATTTTTTTTATACCGCAAATAAAAAATTACAAATTGGGTCCATTGTGAACATTAATTCTGGGCCCAACTTTACAACATTGTACACAAGGCTGACTTCAGTGCCTTGACACTGACGCACACACCGTTTTTACTATTCTAGCGGGTAAAACAGGTTTTTCACCGTATTAGCGAGAGGGAAATACCTCAATTTTCGGGTTCCACCGTCAACAAGCGGCTCATCTTCCAAGGGATTTCCCTCGTAATGACAGACAGGGCCCCCCTGCGCGCGGGACTAATGCCCCCTTTTCGCCACCGCGCAGAAAATTCTAATGTGCGCGGTATATATTTCGAAATAATTTCACGTCGAAAAACATCATCTATATACGTATATAATATCTTGGTCACGTCAGCCATGGTGGATTTGGCCCTGGGAGTTAACTGGAATGCGCGTGCACGGCATGGACAATCGACAATATATATATATATATCGTGTACGTAACGTTCTGTGTGTGTGCTGTCGAGCGCGCGGTCACGACTGAGCGCAAAGTGGGGGCCGAGAGTCCGTGAGGCTTTTCAGCGAGGAAACTCAGCGTCCATTTTAAGACGCCGTCTTGGGAACCATCCTGGTGTGTTCACCATATTCCAAATACTTAACAACTATGTAATCCAATTTTTTTTTCAGTTTCAAATCTCATGGGACCGCTAATACCGCTCCACCTGTCGCGCCGGTTTAAAACGACACGATCATCACAGCAACTGATGTACTTACACTGATGTTTGTTGACGATGAGACTCAGTGGCTCGGGATTTAAAGGGCTATCCTTGGAATTGCACAATGGCGGCGATTTGCTCAAGTGCTGAGCCTCAAGCAACCTCAATTGCTGCTGGTGCAGCCGGTTTTTAATCAGAAATATCTTCGGCATTTTTTTTATCTTTTTTCTACTTGTTTTTTTAGTTGGATTTTTTTTTTTAACGTTTTATTTACAACACGACACTTTGAAAGAAAAAAAATTTGTTTTAGACTCTCATTTGAGCGTCAATGAGTGTCCAGATAGAATAAACTCACAATTGTTTTTGCCGCTTGTTGGCCTTCACCTTTAAAAAACAACTGACTCCTCGCGACGCCTGCGTGCCCTTGACTGATGTCAAATCGACACATAGAAACGTACGTTACCGACCGGGACTCGTTTTTTTTTTCTCGGATTAGTTTTGCGGGTTGTCAGTGCGCCCGCGAACGGCACTCGAAGACATTGGCTTCCCGCAAGCAACTGGGGCTCCGGCGCGAGGGACCCCAGGCCCCGACCGTGAGCATCCCCACCACTGCGCGCACTATGCCGGTATTTACCTGTACCTGCTGGCCCTGCGCCGCCCACCCCGCTTCTCAGACGCGCTACCTTGGCTCCGTAATGACGACCGGGCCCCGCGCGGAGGGGGAACACGCTCCAAGCGGTTTCAACGCTGCCTTGTCGGGTTTGTTGTTTTTTTCTTTTTACTTAGCGGCAATGTCGTCGTGGTATAGTTTGAACGGGTCGCGCATGCGCCTAACGGCCGACTCATGCCCAGTTTCTTCTTCATCGTCTTCTTCTTTTTCTTCTGTTTTGTTTATTACAGGAGGAAAAAAATTTTTTTTTTCTTCTAATTTTAGGGATTCTATTGGGTGAGTTTTATCGTACGGTTTTAAGATTTTTTATTTTACCAGTTATTTTTTTTTATTTCAGTTAAATTTATTTGTGCAGCGCGCATATAGCTATTTCATGTTTGGAGACTTAAATGCCCGGTAATGAATTATTTCTGGTGCATTTGATGCCTGAAAAATTTTTATTTTAAATTAGTTAGATATTTCGAAGTTTATAATCGAAAAAAAAATTTTTTTTTTCAACCATTCGAGAAGGGAGGGAGAGAGGAGATATAAAATTAATTTTAGTTGAGTTATTTTTTATTTTTTTTCTTGAGTTTAAATCATTTTTTTTTCACGATAAAAAAATTGTAAATAGATGTTTTTAGCTGAATTTTTTCTATTTTCAATTAGATATGAAGGGAAAAAAAAACATTTTTCACTCTCTAGGGAGTTTTTTTATTAATGAATTTTTAATAGTGAAGTTGAATTGAAGTTTTTCTGCGAGATTGAGATGCAATGTCAAGGTTAAAGAATGAATGATTCTTACGCAATGTCTTGTCTTGATTACACGTTGGTAATTTTAACGGAAAAAAAAGTTATGTAATTCATCGCATCGCGAGTGTGGAAAACCGTTGTTTTTTTTCAAGGGATAGTGGGTGCGGGGTTTATTAGCGATGTAAATTATTTATTTTTTTTTCTAGTTGTCTGATGAAGAATTGCGAGTTCACTGGCACTGTCGTGCAATTGCGGTGCAACGCGCAAAGTCGTCATCATGTGCGCAACGCTGCGCGCACTAATTATTGCGCAATTCTGCGCTGAGAATTTTTCCCGTTTACTTTCCATTCAATTGAATCAATTACACGTATATATAAGTATCCCACAATTATCTGAACTTGACCCTGAAATTTATACTTGCAATATTATATATATATCGATAGCCGCGTGCGCGACTCTGACTTATTTACACACATCATGCTCGACTAATTAAAAATTTGTACGCAAAAAAAATTTTTTTTCTCATATTTTCGAGCGAAAAAAATTTTTTTTACATTTTTTTAAAAGTTGAAAAAAATCTATAAAATATACAAAAATGGTATCTTTGAACTAAAGGGGGAAAAAACAAGAAATTACGTATTATATACATCACATGAGGTATACGCGTATATACAGCGGGTACCAGCATAGACCGCGATAATTTATTTATTTTTCTCTCTTATCATCTGTATCTCTTTGTGAAATTAAAGTACCTACATACGCACGTACACATTTTTCGATAGATTAATTCTAACATGGGCTTCAAATATATATACTTAGAATAGAGGTACGAAATGAGCGTTAAACAAACGCAGAAATTTATCGTGCATTGAGTAAACTCTGCAGTATAGTATACGATAATTCGGATATTGCTTATATAACGCTTCAAAAATGGCCATCCCCAGCTATTTTTATAAAAAGCTATTTTTTTACGCAAATTAAAATTAAGATTCAAAAGTTCAAGGATTTTTTTATATACTCATATATGGTTTTTTAATTTTTAAGAACTATTTTCAAAATTGTAAAAAAAAAAATAATTTGAATATATAATTGTAGATCAAATATATTGAAATTTTTTACATTTTTAAAATATATATTTATTGAGCCTATTGAAAACAAAATGTGATAAAATTTATGAATTTATACTATGTAAAGAAAAAAATGACACAAATTCCATTTTCATTATTATAGCGATGATTGAAAATATCTATCTTTGGACAATATTCGCTCATTTCAATAATAAAAGCTAAAAAAAAAAACTAAAAGTTCTTTTTAACTAAAAATATTTCCACAAAAATTGACATTTCTTTACTGTTTTTCAACCATGGTATATCTGTAGTTATATAGTAAAAAACGTCATTCACAACAGTACGCACTATATACCCATAATAGTGATCACTATAATCAAAATCTTGATCGCAAACATTAAAATAGTAATGATTATGAGTGAAATAGTGATTACTATCATTGAGATCACGATTAACAAAATATGGTAATCACTATTATACCCAATATAATGATTACTATTACCGAAATAGTCATTACTATACAATAAAAAACATAGTGATGATCAAAACAGTATAATATATCATCATAACCAAAACAATAATTACTATAACCAAAATAGTGATCAAAAATCAGAAAATAGCGATTACTATATATATCACTGAGATCACAATTATCAAAATAATCATTATAACCAAAATAGTAATCACTATAATCAAAACCACTGATCAAAAACCCTAAAATAGTGATTACCATCACTAAGATCACGATCATTAAAATAGTAATACTATCATTATAACCAAAATAGTAATTAAAAACCTTAAATAAGTGATTACTATCAATAAGATCATAATCATTAAAATAGTAATCACTATTATAACCAAAATAATGAAAAATACTGATCACTATGATTAAAATAGTTATTCTTAACACTAAAATAGTGGCCACTATAACAAAATAGTAACTACTATGTCGAAAATAGTGATTACTATGTAATTACTGATAACTATAATTTATCTAAATCCATAATAGTAAATTATATTATATTGAATAGTAAAATCGATTAATTTTGTTGAGCGGCGGGGGAAGGGGGGGGGGTAAATTATTATAACTCAAGTGTTCTATCGAATTAATTAGTTGAATAATTGTTGGGTGGATTTACTTTCGATGAATTACCGTTACTATTGCGGAGGAAGGCCTCTCTGAGCATCGCGTCGCTGTGACCTGGCTAACATATTGCGAATCCAGGTACGCGCACGCGCGAGACACGTATACATAACCTTTTCAGTGTTATTACCTTAGGTTAGGGTTCGCCAAGACCATGTCGGAAGGACATGTCTAAGTGCCGTGAAGGGACGCCTGAATTATTTTAAAGGCAATATATATTTTATTCACTTCGCACTAATTATTTCGCTACTCGACGAAAACAATTTTTGATGCACCAGAGAAGCACGGGGTGTTTTTTTTTTGTCTAGATGCATTGTAGATATATATATACATATGTATAATGTTAAGTACAAAAAGATGTATTTTTTCCGCCGTTGAACCTGCTTACCGTGACTTTTGTCGCGCTTGAGCGCTGACCGGAACGCGCCAGGTTGGCATTGATTCAAACGTTCCGTCCAAACGCGTTTGTATCTGGTTAAATACGCACTATATGCACACACGATGTTTTATTATTATTAAATCACATAATTTCTTATTATTTAATTCGTTTTTAGGTCAATAGAGAGTAATTATATAAAATACGTTTGAGATAGAAAAAAAATTATTAAAAAAAACTGATCAGGCAACTCTTTTTCGTTTTTGTAATCTGACGCAATTTCCTGCACGAGTCGAAATTTCTCAGCGCCACACACACACACACTATTATTCAGCCTGTAAAACACGAAGTGCCTCGCCAAAATGAGACTGGAATACTAACGACGTCCTGGAACACCGCGTGCTATCTGTGTGTTTCCGACGTGGAAACCTTTGAGATTCAACTTTTAAATCCAAGGTCGTGTTCTATTACTGTATATTTATTTAATTAGACTCTTCTACAAGCTTTATTCTCTTTGATCCATCAATATTTCAATAATCAACTTAATAAAATAATTTTAAATTCACTAAAATTCACAAAAAGTTTTTAAAAAAATCATACATTCATCATTGAAACAATTTTTCAACAATTAATTAACAGTAAAAAGTTACTAATTTTTTTTGTTAATCCATAAAATAACCTGTAAAAATGTTTAAAAAATGAAAAAAAAATTTTTTTTCAACATTTTAAAAAGGGTACATTTTTTGGATATCTGGATTTTTCGTTATTTTTTTCGGTTATTTGAAAATAACTCGATAAATAAGTGAAATAATGAAAAAAAATATTAAAACTAATCGATTTGTTATTAAATTTTCTATAAAAAGTGTTCAATAATTTTTTTTCTAATTTAGTTTTTAAGATATTATTAAATTTTTAAAATTTTAATTTTTTTAAATATCTCAAAAATACGTTAAAATATCAAAAAAGTGTATTTTACATTTTTTTTAGAAAATTTAATTTCAAATGATTTATGTCTAATGACATTTTTCATTATTTCACTTAGAAACCAAAGAAAATCGGTGAAAAAGAAATTTTTTTCTTTCGGCTGACGTGACGTACGTTATACTACTCAAAAAAAGGTTTATGAATGGCTGTAATGATGCTTTTGGCATTATATTGACGCATTAAGTATATAATCTAAAAAATTTCCAGTTCTCGCACACGATGTTCGCGGTTGAACTGCACTTGGGCGGTAAAATAAATAAAAAAAATCTAAGAAATTTCCTATATTGCAAGGTTTAACCTGAAAAAACAGTGTTTTTGTGGGTTATAGAGTAAAAAAAAAAGTTTTCAGCGATAAGAATGTTGGGAATGAAATTGCGCAATTGGCATGAGTAGACGTGGGCATGCGAAAATTCTCAACACACGCAACTACCCATATATATTCCAACTCGTCGCGCGGGTAAATTTTGCTCTGAGAAGAGTAGACGTAACGGTAAATTGGCGGCCGCTGGCGTCCAATGAACCCACTCGAACCTTCCAAGTATACCCAGACACACAAGTTGCGTCCGTGGCGTTGTGTCCTAGACAATTCCATGCACACGAAAAGCAGCAGGAGAGAATAAACTCGGCTGAAAACAAACGAGCGCATATACTCCCAAAATGGCCGCAGCGAAACTCTGCCATAAAAGGCGTATTGCACAGGCGCGGTCAGTGTGCAGGCATTATATCGACATACGTTATGTATACATGTGGAATCGAACGCATCTCGAGAGTGTGGAGGGGTTCGAACGACTCACTCTGGGCCGTGTGTTGACTCACTGACTCTTGACGGATCTACCGTTAGCAGCAAAAGTGAACAAAGTTGTGTCTCTGGAGCTTGCGGTACCTCGTGTCCGGAATGCATTCTGCCTGCACACGCTATATCTACATGTATAAATATCCCAACTATTTATTTAGATGATTTCACACGCCTTTGCGCCATTTTAACTCGTGCCCAAAACTTTATTCACGCCCCCCTTCGTACTTATTGTCCTGTATCTCGCAAATCCTCAAAGATAGGAAAAAATTTATTTATATCTTTTTTATTAAGAATTTTATCCTCTTTAAAAAAGATTCAAATGATAATTTTTGTATCTTTAGTATTTTTCAAGATAAACGGGAAATTGTTTGAAACTACTGTATAGTAGAGAAAAACAAAGTTTTATCGTGTTATTTTGATTGTAACTCGAAAACTCTGCTAGATAGGGTGAGAAAGGTGGAAATACTTTTTGTAGAGAATAAAATTCTCTAGAAAAAAGGTAACTAGTAAAATTTTTGTATTTATAGTAGTTTTCGTGATAAACTTGAAAATACAATGAAAACGTTATATGTTAAAAGATGTAAAATAAAAATATCAAAATTTGATTGATGTTTATGGCGTTTTAATTCATGAATTTGGGAATTTAGGAAAAAACTTGTTGAGATCTTTTTTATGGGGAATTTAATTTTCTTTAAAAATGGTTATGAGGAAAATTCTTCTGTTGATAATATTTTCTGAGATATTTGAGAAACTATATACGTGCATTGGGTTTTTAAGACTGAAATTTTTCGTTCCTCGCTGTGATTCTAGAATTAAAAAAAAACATGGCGACCTAATATATATGTAATATATGTGTATATAAATGTCGAGCGGTGAAAGGCAAAATGTAATGTATTGAATAGCCTTGGCTTCGTCTCAAGGTATGCGTTAAAACTCGTGCCAATGGAAAAATTGATGCTAAAGATTGTGCAGCGCTCGTGTGTTTGTGTATATCAGAGACACATGATGTACAGGTATGTGATACGGTGGAGGCTTTTACCATTCAGTGAATAATGAGATGGACACGAGAGGGAGATGGCGAGATATAGAAAGGGGGGAAGAAAACTGGCGGACCTTGACAGAGCACCACGACCGTGTGTTGCACATGGATATGGCAATGAACTCATCTGCGATGTAGATGTGGGGGTCAAACAACATACATGTTAGAGCTAGATTGTACTAAAAATGTAGAAAACATTTATCCACGTTTATTTAAGTACAATTTACCCCGCAAGTATAAAAAAAAAAAAACATGAAATATCATATTTGAATATAATTCAAGAAAAAAGTATTTCTTAAACGAAAAAAGTGGAACTAAAAAAATTTCAACTCCCTATAACCGTATAGAATTTTTGACAGTAAAAATATATTTTATTTACTTAAAAATTTAAAATAAAAAAAATTGTACTCGCATTTTTCCCTCCTCCCCTTTAATGCTCAAAATCAATATTTCTATAAGAGGATTATTATTTTTATACAGAGCTCACCCTCTGTATTGTTTCAATTTAAGGGATGATTTTTTCATGCATAAAACAGTAAATAATTTTTTTTTTATTTCAAAAAAATGAAATTGAATGTGTGAAAAATCGATGACAATCAAAGAATTTTTTTGATGAAAAAAAATTTCATCCCCTCTATATTCTTAACCCCTAAACGTAGAAATTTTGATGATATAAAAATATTTTTTTTTTCCTTAAAAATTTGAAAGAAAAAAATTCCAGCCTCTTATTATATATAGACCTCCACCCTTCCCCTCCCAACGCTCTAAAATTAAAATTTTTAAGGGGATGATTTTTTTTTTAATACGACGAAAAAATTAATATTCCGAGAAAGTATGAAAAAAAAATAGCAGACTTTTTTTTCTCATTTTATCACCCCCTGTTGGTCCGATTTAAGGGATGATAAATTTATTTCATGTATAAACAGTAAATAAATTTTTTATGCCTTCAAAAAGTAAAATTTACAATGTAAAAAATCGCAATCATCAAAAAATATGCAGGGGTTGATTTTTTCCACCCCCATTTTTCACCCTTAATTTAAGGGTTGGTAAATATTTTTCTTCAATAGCTAAATTTAATAATTCGAAAAAAAAAAATAATAAAATCGTTCCAAACAAATTTTCGACCCCTTTTTTTCATCCCTCAAGCAACCCTGGTCATTTTAAAGGTAATAACCCCATCATAGAGCTAACTACTTTTTTTTTAAATAAAAAAATTCTGTTTTTTTTGTCACTGGCCAAAAGTCATTTTTTTTTTTTGTGCTACATGGCAGAGGGAAAAAATCTAAAAGGGTTGTGTGTTGATTATGTTGTGCTTAAAGGATGATTTTATTGCTTTTCGGTGTGGTACCAATAAAAAAAAAGAGAGGAACCTGTCATAAAGTTTTCAGAGGGCACTTGGGTTTTAGTATAAACAGCACAATACAAAAAAAAAATTCAGCGACAAAGGAAAAAAGGTGCTACCGTGAAAATGCGTGAATTAGACGCGGAGAAAAGTCGTTTTTTCTTCCTCTTGATCGAGTATAGCTACTATATATATAATGTATACAGTTCATATATATTAAATATTCTGACACATAAATATTTATTTTTTCTGAACAATTATCACTCGGATAATTGAAAAAAATCATACTCAAACTGATAATTAAAAAAAAAAATAAAAATTTTGTTTTATACTTCATCAGAGCAAACATTTTCATTATTCCAAGTTTTAAAAAAAAACATGTTTTACATATACATGTTGAAAAAAAAAAATTATTACAAAATTGAAGGAAAAAAAAAATTTTTTTCATGATCATAAATTTTTTTTTATATGTCAACAAAAAACTTTCTTTTTTTACGGCAATTTGTCGGTCTGAAAAAAATAAAGAAATAAAAAACCCTTTTTCCATTTTTACATCTTTTTTTCCTTTTTTTTTTCGTATTATATA
Organism: Macrocentrus cingulum; assembly: GCA_002156465.1. Taxonomy (NCBI): domain Eukaryota; kingdom Metazoa; phylum Arthropoda; class Insecta; order Hymenoptera; family Braconidae; genus Macrocentrus; species Macrocentrus cingulum. Next base: position 14,599 of record MVJL01002630.1, on the reverse strand, counting down.
TTTTTAACCTCCGTAAAAAAGTAAAGGGTATATTTTTCCGCAACCGTGAAAAAAAAGGGTTGACAGTCGTGTCCGTGAGGGTTTTTGTTCTTTTTAAAATTTATATTACCTATCGAAAATAATAAAAAAAAAACCACAAATTCCGTTATAGCACGGATTTCGTGTTGGGGTTCGCTCTCTAGAGTTGGTGTGCTTGCAGCTAGCACACTAGAGGAAGTTGAAATTACACCTTTACAGCCAGCCATGTCTTCAATGCCAGAGAGTTCTCTTCACATATACCTGCGTGTTCATGCACCTTTTCCAAGCCTTTCTTTATTATTATTTCTATATACATATATATATATCTTATACTGCTCGTTTCGTTTTCTAGCTATAGCATCTACACGACGATGTACAATTATTTTTACAGCAACGTGTCGAAAGGGTCATCGAAAAATGTATTTTACAGCGAAGAAAAAAATTTTTTTTTTCTACTTTTTTTCTGTTTGTTTATATTAATTCATATTTTTTTTTTTTATGAAAACTGGTAAATAAAACATGATATTAAAGAGAATAAGGTAAATTATAAGAAAATTGTTAAAAATTATTATTATGTCATTAATTAAAACGTTAATTAGACGGTATATGCAATTTTATGATGACAAAGATAAAAAATAGATTTTTTTTACGATTAAAATCATAAAAAAAATTTTTTTTTCAATGAAAAATTTTGGTATTTTATGGATTTTTGATGACAATACGTATAAATAAAAATTCATCTTTTTTTAAACGTTAATTCCGATATTAAAAAAAAAAAATAAACACAAATTTGAATATTTTCAAAAATCACAGAATTTTAAAATATTGAAATTTTAATTTTTAAATTAGTATAAAATTTTTGAAAAATCTTAAAACCATAAAAATAAGGTTTATACTCATATACAAAAAAATAAAACAAAATAAATTTGAATTTTCAAATTTAAAAAATTGGAAAAATTTCAAAATGTAAAAATTTAATTCAAAATTCTCAAAATTATATAGAAATATGGTAGATTTATACCAAACAAACGAAAATTAACGTGAATTTATAAATTTTTAAAAATCAAAAAATTAAAATATTGAAATTTTAATTTTTAAATTGATATAAAATTTTTATCAAATCTTAAAATTCTAAAAAAATAATATTTACTTATACTTTTTACCAAAATAAAATCATAAATTTCAAGAAATTTAAAAAATTTTTTATTTTTTAAATTGATAAAAAATTTTTAAAAAATCCTAAAAATAAAAATAAATCATTATTTTATAAATAAAAAGAAAATTTTGATACAAAAAAAAATACTGCATACAATCGCAAGATGTATTAAAATAATCTTATTGTTAGAAGCTGACAACTGTTTTTTTTTTCTTCCTTAAATTCCCATGATTGAGATAAAAAAAGAATGTAATTAGTGTGATTACAATATTTATATTTATGTTGATGAGCAGGCAGATAGAAAAATGTTAGAAATATATAAAATATATATGTACGGCAAGGTGCACAGGAGTTTGAAGCGCACACACAAGAATGGAACAGTGGGAAAATCAGAAGAGGCTATATGGACGAGAGTGTCGGGGAATGCCGCGTACAAAGCGTCCCACCTGTCGGGCGCTCCCACGCTCCGCGCGAGGCCCCTCTCAGAGAGTGAGCCGTGGATAGCGCGGAAAAATGGGATCATCTTCCTCTACACACATGCATACATATTTTGCAGTAGTAGACCACCACGATCCTCTGCCCCATTGTATGTATTTTGGTTTTCACCTATACGATTTTTCCCTTTCCTATCACGTGTATTAGAGGCCCACTGCATCTTTCAATATATACACCCGATTGAATTTCATCTGTTATTTCCCCGTCAAAGGCCCGGATATGCCGATGAGAGATCTCTCGTAATTTTTTTCTGCCGGAACTACATCGAAAAAAAAAAAAAAACCACAAGTGAAATTCACATGAATTTTTTTTTTCGGTCCCAAAAAACTGCTTTGTGTAAAATCTTTAAAAAAAAAAAATTTTTTTTGGCCGTCAGAGGAATTTTTAGAATTTTTTTTTCCACAAGAAAAATAAAAAATATAAGATTTTTTTGACAAAAACGATTTTTTTTACTTGTAATTATAAAATTGAGTATTATTTGCATTCAGGGTTATTTTTGTAATGATTAGTTGAGATTAAAAAAAAATTTTTTTTATCAAATTTTCAAATGGGTTACCCCGGTCCTCTTTGGAATTTTGTTTTCGTGATTTTTTCGCATTTTCTCGCAATAACCCTGTAAATCTGCGAGATATCGAAATTTTTTGATTATTAAATTATTTGGAATCTATAATTTCCTACAAAAAATATTCAATAAACTTTTTTTGTATTTTTCTCAGTTTCTGAGTTTTTTTTGTAAGTTTTTTGAAAATTGTTATTTTTCAAAATATCTTGAAAACAAGGCAAAATATGAAAAAAGTTTATTCTATATTTTTTATAGGAAATTAAATTATCTATTATTTAATTTTTATAATATTTTTCGTTATCTTGCTTAGTTTTTGAGTTATTAGCAAAAAACTAAAAAAAAAAAACCACAAAAATGCGACTTTGAAGAGGTGCAGCACATTATCATTTGAAAATTTGCTGAAAAATTTTTTTTTAAGATGAATTTTTTTTTTTTTAGCGCGTTTAAATTTTTTATGAATTTGATAGTTGACTATTATGAAAGAAATTGTGAATTCAGATGGTTAAATACAAATTTTTAGTGAAAAAAAATTTTTTTTTATGAAAAATACAAAATTTTGGAGAATAAGGATGAATAAAATATAAAAATGATAATATTTTAGTACTAAACATTTGATAATTCTCATATATGTACAAAGTGGAGATGGAAAGACGAAGAAGCAAGGTATGGAGCTGGTGTCCTTGGACACTCGCGGATCGCCGGCCACAGGCAGTCAATGACCTAACATTCTTATATATCCACTCGTTCGCTTCCTTCGCCTCTTCGGTTCGCTTCGCTTCGTTTCGCCTTTGCGCCACTGCCGTGTAGTGAACGCGGCCAAGAGAATCATCAACGGCCGTGTACAGAGAGGCTTCAGCCATCAAACAAAAAAATGTCTTTCACGTCAGCGAGCAGAGGAAAATCATATTATTTTTCTGCATCACAAGAAAAAATCACTCGACGAGAAAAATGCACAAAAAAAAAAAACAATTCTTTATTATTTCGACCTCGATCCTTTATCACCGCCCCGATATAAAAGTATATCCTTAATAACACGTTTCAATCCTTCAATTTATGCATCGCAAAAAAAAATTATATTATTGGCAAATAAGTAATAAAACTAAAAATTTATTTTTATATTTTTTCGAATTGATGAAAAATTTTATTTGACCTTGATCCTCGACCAACGTGTATATCCTTGATGATAATATATTTTGAATCCTTCAATTATTAATGTTAAATATTTATTTATCTAAAAAAATATAAAATTTAGTCATTTAAAAATTTTTTCCAATTTTTTTTTCAAAATATGCTTAAATTATCGTAAAATTTTTTCTGAATTTTCTTTGTTTAAGTATTTAGGCGGAAGGTGGGACAAAATGGGGTATTTGATAATAAATTTTTAAGACACGTAAAGGGTAAAAATTATTTTGAAAAATCATCATTTCAATAATAAATGAAATAAACAGATAAAAAATTTTACTCGATTTTTCAGGTGCCCTATTTAACCCTCAAATATATTCAATTTTATCCCAACTTCCTTTAAATCATTTTTACATCATCTAAAACATTGAGAAAAATTATTTTTTACAAATTTATATACCTTTATAATTAATTTAAATGAGAAAATTGTCAAAAAAAAATTTTAAGGAATTACGATGGTCACCTGAAAATGAGAAAAATTCAAAACGTATCTCCGATATTAAATCAGTCAGAGTCATAATTTCGATTTTATTAGACTTAAGTGTACTATTGGCTATATTCAAAAGTGATATTATAAAAACATTTTTTGTTAATTCGTTGATTAGAAAATCAATTTTTAAAAATCGAAAAATTAAAAAAGTTCCAGCATCGACAGGATTTTTGAAAACATTTTGAAAATTTTTTTATAAATATATACGTATATATCACCTTTATTCAAATTACCTGTAACGGCAAAAAAAAAAAATTTTTTTTACTAAAAAATGTATGCCCCCAATTTTGAGCCTAACATGGCTGAAAAAAATTTTCAAAAAATTTTTTTTCATCATTTTTTCTCATTCTTCTAAAATTGTCTGAAATTAAAAAAAAATCTTTTTCTACAAATCCTATGAAGTAAAGAAAATACTCAAAAAAGAAAAAATTTGGAAAAAAAAATTTTTGAAGAAAAAATTTTTTTTTTCTAAGACAACTTAAATTGTTTTTTTTTTTTTTAATTGTCTAAGAATTTGAGTGAAATCATTTTAATTGCCACATAGGTATATACAGGATGTCCTTCAAAAAGAGTCGAATTTTTCGCATAAAATTAAACTTTTTCACAGCGGACGTTAGACAGGAATAATTGCGCATTGCAATCAATTCTGATGAAATAATTGTGAGTGACGGAAGAATGATGATAATAGTAATAGTGGTAATAGAGATAGAGCAAGATGGCGGCGGTGCGCTTCGTGGCACGGAATCCGATATTACCTCATACAAACGTGTAGCCGTGGCAGTGACAGTGAGCTCCTCTAGCTCACCTTCATCCCGCTATATTACGTATACGCGTCCCCACCGCGCCTGTGTGTGCTAGGTATGTCCCAACCGGACTTTTCTTTCTCTTTGCTCACCATCATACAATAGACAGTGTAATTCTATTTCTACTTAGACTGTACTCTAACAGAAAAGAAACTTTGATTTTTTCTTCGCTTTTTTTTCCTCTTTTCTAATAATAAAAGTGTCTCTCTATGCATTTTCTGTATAGCTTGACACAGAAATGTGTCATTGTTTATGCATTGAATTTACATGCATATGTTCAATATATGAATTGAAAACGAAAAAAAAAAGTTTTTAACAATTTTTTGACAGTATTTTTCAAAGATTAAAATTGAAAAACAATTTTTTTCGTTTTTGTATGGTTAATTATTGACTTTTGTCGATTGTTAAGTCGTATTTTTAGTACATTTCTTAGAAATCTAACTATTGCAGACGTCCTAACGGCGTAACTTTTTAAAAATTTTGGTATTTTCTGACTCAAGCTCGTCAAACTGATTCAGAAAATATATTCAGCCAAAAATAGTGTATGTATGTATTTAGGGTGGCCAAAAAAAAAAGACTATTTTTGTTTTTCGGGTCTTGTATGAAATAAAAACATACATACAAGCATTTTTATGAATTTTGAAATATCCAAAAAACGTCAAAATGTGATTGTAGAAAAAAATTTTTTCCCCGTCTTCACTATATAGCAAATATTTTAACATGTAATATAAATAAATTCGACAGAGTTTCAGTTCAAAATATTAATTTTAAGGGTGACCTATGAATTTTGAAAGTTTTTAAGTCCGCGCATTGATTTTAATATTTTCGAATGATCTTTTAAAAATAAAATCTTACCTACCTTATAAAATATAAGAAACTATAAACAAATGCAACGGTTTAATGTTTATGTTAGTTACAAAGGGTGGTGCGAAAAAAGCAAAAAAAAATGGTTTACAATCACATTTTTATCATTTTTGCATTTTTAAACATCCTTAGCATGTACGTGTATATTTATAGGATATAACGCAGCAGATCCTAATGAAACTTAAGTAACTTATTCTATGGACGATTAACAAGGTTGAATTCAAAGATGAGTCAAAACGGTGAATTAGTTTGGAAATGGCAGCAAATCAAAATTTTTGAAAAATGGAAAAAATCTCATTTTTGATAATTTCGTCAACGATAACTTTCGAATGCGAAAATTTATAAAATATTTGTTGTATCTATATGTTTTTCTAGTCCAAACTAATATCAATCTAAATGATTCATCAATGAAATTTTACTATTGCATTTATTTAAAAAAAAAAAAATTTTTTTTAACATATAATCATAAAGAAAAGAAAGACAATAAATAATAAGAAATCTACTTCCATTTTGACTGCCGAATGACATTTTTTTCATTTAACACATGCAACAATTAAAAAATTCTGAAAAATCCTTGACTTGAATTAAAAAAAAATTTTTTTTTTCACTTCAATTACAAAATTGTTTGAAAATGATTAAATTTATGACCAATAATATTTTACAGCTAAACAAAAAATTCAAAATAGCGTAATTTTACAACTACTAAATCTCTAAACTAAATTTTTTCTATTAACGATTAAAAAAAATTTTTTTTTTTTCACTTTTTGTTTTTAATTTTTTTTTTTTATATATGTTTAGTATATACTCTAAATGTTATTTTAAAATTATTATCTATGCAGTATATTTAGAAGAAAAAAAAATCGAGTCGTGCTCGGTCGGTAATGCAGAAAAGTGGAGTACCATTTTTTCCAATGGCAAAATTTTTTTTTGTACATTTAACGACAAAAAAATTGTAAAATCAAATGTTTAACGATTTTTTAAGTTAAATATGACAATTTTTTTTTCGAAAAAAAAAATATCACTCAAACAAATAAATAGAAAATTGAAAAAAATTGTATTTCCGGTGGAGCAGAGCAGCGACTTCATCTACATCATTAAAATGCAAGATGACCGGTTGAAAAAGGAGGCTAAAGACCTATTTTTCCTCACACATTACACTATGCCTAAACAAAATTTTCGAGTCACCGATGACGCAACAGCAGTTGAATGTCCCTTGTCAAAAGGTTCATCGACATTTAAGGTCTTAACCTTATTTTTTGTACTCTCAAAGTGTTGAGAAGTAGAAAAAAAATTTTTTTGTTATTAATTTTATAGAGGAAAAAAAATAATAAAAAATATAAAGTATAGATTTCGAATAAAATAAAAGCAATTGAAAGTAGTTGGAATACGTAAAATCAAAGAAACAGGTCACATTCCGACATTGAGGGATACCAAAATGGCCGCCCATATATGATCTTGTCCGGATTGTGTAAGGGTGACCATACACGATCACTTTTGTCCATCTCTTTTGGTCTGGCGCAGATAGAGCGCTCTTTTCCTCTCTCTCTTGCTTCATACGCCGAGGTGAACGTCCTAGGCGCGACTCGTGTCCTCCTTCTTTACCTCACGACGCACACGAGGCCCCCCGATCCAAAGAATTTATTCCTGCCAACCACGGCCAGAAGATTCTCGAGCCTCAGCACTGATTCAATTCGCGCGCGCGCCTTTCCATATTAAAAACACCCGTAAATTCCCTTTTTTACCGACCAACCTATATTTTCGAAATTTTACTGGAAAAAAAGAATTTTTCTCGAGACATTTAATCTCATCTTTCGACATTAAGTCTCAATGAAAGAAAAATTTTGCGGTAAATTTGAGAAAAAATAGTACATTGTTCACCAAGGGAGCAAAAGAGGTCATTTCGACCGTATGGAGAGTTTTCTGCATCCCGAGGTAAACATACTATTTTGCTCCCTCTTTTCCGGGAGCAAAATTGCTCCTGAAAAGGAGGGAGCAAAAACCCCATTGTCTCCCGCTACGACGAAAAATAGTATATTTACCTCGGGATGCAAAAGAGGTTATTTTGACCGTGAATTCCTGTAAACTTTTCACGGTCGAAATGACCTCTTTTTCTCCCTTGGTGAACAATGTACTATTTTCTATACCTTAGATGTTAAAACTAACGTAAAACTAAAAAAAAAGTACATTGTTCACCAAGGGAGCAAAAGAGGTAAACATACTATTTTTCGTCATAGCGGGAGAAAATAGGGTTTTTGCTCCCTCCTTTTCGGGAAAAATTTTTCTCCTGGAAAGGAGGGAGCAAAAACCCCATTTACTCCCGCTATGACGAAAAAAAAAATTATTCGAATTATCATTCAATAAAATGAAGATTTTTTATTATTTATAAAATAATTTTTTGTCGTTAAAAATTGTTTTTAAAAATAATACCTATACCTAGGTATATAAAAATTTGTTTATTCTTGTTTTTTTTTTCGAATATTGTAATTGACTTGGAGAGATGGTTAAAAAAAAATTTTTTTCGATGTTTTGAACAATTTTAAGACAATTTGAGTAGAACTTGATAAAAAAATTTTTTTGTAACACATGCCTATATAAAGCTCGGTTTTTTCACTCTTGTGCCGCCAAAAAGTGGTGGATTTTTTACTAGTGCGTAAAATACCCTATTTTTTCACAGATCCTACGGACTCTTTCGACACTAATTTCAGCTGTTAAAAATTATGCCACTCAATAGCGGCACCAGAGTGAAAAAAATCGAACACTATAGGAATTCGTTGCAAAAAATATGGTGTGTGACATATATGTACGCAATGGCGGCAATGTTGACAGCGTCAAATTCGTACTCTCCAAGACTACATTCGCAAGGACTCGTTTGATTGTGACACTCGACTTCAGCTCGTGTACAATCCTCAACTTCGTCCTGTGAATGTAATCCTGGCTCATGACAAACTTGCACACTGTCAAAAAATTGCCGCCTTTACGCACTTGCCACACAATATACTATTATTTTTGTATTTTTTTGAAAATATTGTAATTGACTTGAAGAGATAGTTAATAACAAATTCTCGATGTTTTAAACAATTTTAAAAAAAAATTTAAGTGGGTATATTTGAAAAAAAATTTCTCAAAAAATTTTTTTTTTTTTTCAATTTTTATAGTATTTGAGAATTATTGGAAAATTTTTTCAAAATGTTGATTTGAATATGAGTTTGAATTTTTTTTTCTCCAAAAAAATTAGGGTGGTATCTGATGTGGAGGGTACTTTGATCAAGTACTGGAACAATTGGATTGGATTTGATGACCGAGATAAATTTTCCAGCGACAAAAAAAAACGCATACTCTGTGTGTTACAAAGTCAATTGTTCGCAGGGACATTTTGAGATGTTTGTGAAGTGCGCTCCCGTCTCACGACGACGTAACGAGCCAGATAGACTTTATAAGTAGGCAAACGTAACTGTTTTATTAACCGTAAACTCGGCAGAGTGAAGCTTATACGCTTGGAGCTCTCGCTTACATAATCGAAAACACAGAGAGTGAAAATTGTGTGCGATGCTACTTTCGTTATCGTAAATAATGTCATCTCAATATATAAAAAATAGAACAAAAAAACACTAATCGAAAAATCCAAAAAAATTTTTAATTTACCTTCAAAAAAAATTTCATGTCACTATAATTTATCGCAACGGAAAAATGCTTGGCATATTGTATTAAGTTTAAAATAGAAAATTTAAATTAAAAAAAAAATTTTTTTTTGCAGTTGAAAATTTTGTGGGGTTTTTTTTTTTTTTGACACAAAATTGATTTTCAGATAAAAAAAAAATAATGATTATAATAAATCATTAGGAAAAAAATATTTTGGAGCAGAGAAATTGAGGCAGAAAGTACAGTAAAATAAGGATCTTCCTCAAGGACCAATCGATCCTTTGTAACCGCGGTGACCTTTTAACTTAGAATATGTATTCATAAAAGACCAAGCAAAAACCAAATTAGAGCACATAAATTTTATGTCCTTCAAAATTATTATTATGTATACACGCATATAAATATCGATCGGAAAATGTCACTTCTACTATGGGCTGTAAAAATATTTTCTCCATATATACAGTTTAAAACTATAACGATTTTTGCCCTATATGATTTACAATTTTAAATAGAAATTTTTGGCCTTCAGCGATATATACTCACTTTGACACGGGTTAAAATACAAAATTTCATATACATGACAGAAATAATTTGTGAAAGTGTAAAAAAAAAAACAAACAAAAACTTTTTTTTTCTATTTATAAGTGTTCAATAATTTTTAATAAAATTTCATACTATTTTATAAGCTTATTTCTTCCTTATCGACGCGCAGTAAAAAAAATTGTAATCATGAAAAAAAAAAATAAACAATGAAAAAACGAATTTTTAATTAAAAAATTGAAATTTTTTTGAAAATTTGACATTTTAATATAATTTTTTTTCTCTTTTTTAATTTTTACATAGATTTTTACTATTTAAAAATTAATAATTAATTAAAATTTTGAATTTTTATAAGTTGATTTTACGTTTTTTTTTTTTTTTTGTTTAGTTTGTTTATTAAAATTCTGACGTGTAGTTGTATATACAATATTGTAGATTATTTCCTAAGAAAATATTATTTAAAAAAAAAAAACTAAATTTCGATTTTTTGACGAGGTGACACGGTTTTTTTTAATTTTTTTAATTTTTAATTTTGATAATTGTTCAGAATCACAGCTTTTTCACCTATTTTTGACCATAAAAAATCAACGGTTTGAGATATTAACAAATTTTTTTATCTTAAAATGTTCGGCTTTTCATCGCATTGAAGAATTTTTTATCGATAATTCATCGAAAATCAAAATTTCATAATATACAAAATTGATATATAAAAATAAAATTGTCATATTTTCACTATTCTTGATTAATATCTTTATCATAAAATTTTATTTTCACTTTAAAATATTTTTTTTTTTCAAAAAACAAAATTTTTTTTGGTAATATCGATTGTTTAATTTTTTTATCATTTTTTTATAAATAAATCCTAAAAAATCGACAACTTGAAATGTTCACAATCTTTTTTCTTTTTTTTTTTTTAATTTTGTGCTTAATTTAAATTATCCATATATTGTAAATTTCATAATGCAAATCAAAAATCAAATTTTCAGATTTTGAATTGAAAACATTTTTAAAAATTTGATCTTATACGTTTTTTTGTTTTGTTTTGTTTATTTTGCTTATTCAAAATTTTTACACGTAGTTCCATGCAATATTATAGATTATTTTAATTGAAAAAAATAATTAAAAACAATTGAATGTCAAAATTTTGAATTTTTTAAAAATGTGACAAACACTTTTTTTTTCATTTCTTTAATTTTTAATTTTTTTTTTTCATGCATAGTTCAACTAATTACAAATTTGCAATAAAAAATTTTCAAAATTCCAATAATTTTCAAAAATTTATTACAAAATTTTTTGTTTATAATTTAAATTTCTATAAACGTTCAATCATATATTGTAAATTTTAATAAACCAAAAATCAAATTTCCCAATAATTAAAATTTTTAATTTAAAAAAATTTTTCAAAAAAGTGATTTTTTAAAAAAAAAATGTTATATTTTTTCCAGGATTGCTATATATAATAAAAGGTTATTTTATTAAACTGGAAAAACTTTGAATGAAGAAAAATAATGAAAATACTATTATTGTAGCGGAAACAAAAATCTCAAGAGGAAGAAAAAGAGTCAAGGTTAACACTTGACGAATCACGCTTTGTGGCAACAGGTGACGCGATCGCGGACCGAAAGACGTCAAGTGGGGAAGATACGGGTACACAAAGATATTGGCGCGCGCGTCAGAAAATATACGCGCAACAGATAGAGGAAGGGAAAATACTTATAAGAGAATAGTCCGAACTTGCGTGCGCGCGCGCGCAATGCCCGGACAACGATCCCAACGCTGTTGCGGGGCCAACTAACGGTCCAAGCCACCTCCATGCGCGAGCTCCTCGACGCGACCATCCGATATTGCCGTGACTCTACCTTCATCGTAATCGACCTCTACTCACTCCTTTTTCTACACTTTTTTCACTAGTTTTTTTCATTTTTTTTTTCGCACATCCACATCATGCATAACACATACGTTACTCATTCTTTCAGGCGAAGAAAAAAAAATGCGCATCCTGAAGTATATACCAGACAATGCCTGTGTGGTTTCGATACAAATTCTCTCTATATAGAGGAAGAAAAAAATTATCCTGCGTTGTCAGAATCACTTTTAGTGATGCTTTTGCTTGCTACCGCAAATATAATCATCGGAGAAAAAAAAAATTCTATTTTTTGAAACTCTAAAAGTATTTATTTCAGTTTAAATAATTATTTATATATTTATTTATTGTTTTTTTTTTTTAACCATGTAAAGGTTGAATTCTGTGATAAATAAATTAATAATTTATTTTTTTTTAATTAATGAAAAAAAAATTAATGATTTTTTTGATAAAAGTTTTTTGATAAAAGTTTTTGATAAAAGACATATATTCTTCCTAATAGAAAAAAAAGGTAAATCAGGTTTGATTAATCAACTGTAGATAAGTTAGCGATTGAGTTAATAAAAACGGGTGATTATAAGATAGTAGATGGCAGTATTGACTTGTAAAAAACAAAAATCGTTCAAAAATGAACTTTTTTATACATTATTTTTTTAAGTGATTTTTTTTTTGTCGAGTTGAAGATAAAGGCATAACTTTTTTATTTATGTCCATGTGTTGATCGAATTTAAGGATAATTTTCGCGAAATAGTCATGTAATATAGTGTTGAATGTTTTGCTTTGCGATGAAAATTTTTTAATTCTTGCATGAGAGACTAAAGAGCCTCTAAAAAAATTTGCAACCCTCTGGCAGAGTTTTAAAGACCATCGCACACCTCCAAACTTCAAATTTATGGGAAATAACTATGAAATATAGTGTTAAACGTTTTCCCTCATGTTGATATTTTTTCTACAGTTTGTTTTAAGTCTCAAAAATAACCAAAAAAATTAACAACCCCTTAGCATTGATTTACAACCATCGGCCACTCTATAAACCCCAAATTTATGCGAAATAACTGTAAAATATAGTGTTAAATGTTTTGTTTCACGATGAAATTTTTTAAATAGTTGCATTAGATTTTAGAGAGCCCCTAATAAAATTTACAACCCCCTGGCGTCGTTCAAAGTCCATCGGTCATCCCCTAAACTCCAAAATCAACAAAAATAATGATGAAATATAGTGTTAAATGTTTTGCTTCGCGATGATATTTTTCTTATGGTTATTAAATGGTTTAAAAAAACACCTGTAAAAATCAGCAAGCATACTAGTAAATTATATTATATAAAAATTCAATTTTGTTAATTTTTATAAAAACTCTATAACAATGATTTATCATCTAAAGGAAAAATTGAGAAAAATTAATGATTTTTGGCCATTTCTATCGACAAAACAAGAAAAAAAAAATCCTCAAAACAAACCATTTTTTTTTCCTCTTGAAATATGGAAATATTAAGTAATTTTTAAGAATTAAAATTTTTATTTATAATTTATATTAAATATTTTTCCATCACCATTTTTATAATATTTTTCAACTTCTTAATAAAACAAAAAACACCGCAATTTTAAACAATATATATATCGCATGTCTATATAAACTAAAAAAAATCGTGCATAATTTTTTTTTTTTTTTCATAAAAATATTTTCTAAACTATTGAGGATATAATTTTTTTACAAGACATCTTTATTTTAGAGAATTTCATTATCTAGAAAAATGATTCTCTTAAAAATTTATCTAAATTGCATCCTTATTGAGATACTAGCAAATTAAGAAATATTTTTTTACAAAAATTTTCTTTTTTTTTTTTTTTGCAAATGCATGAAATTAAAATTGTTTTTTTAGTAAAAGTCCATGGATATGAGCGAATAAAAAATTATTTACTGTCGCAATGTTGGATAAATCTTATTGATTTTTCGTACCAAGGTAGCATTGTAATATTACCAGCTTGGATTAACGCTAAATGTTTAAAATTAATTGGAGGTAAAGTTGGATGAGACTCTCGATATGTGTCTGATAGAAGATCATACCATTCATCACCCGGTTGATATTTGCGAAGAAGGCCTATGGCTAAATCATCCTGTGGCCATTTGTTAGTTGTTGATAAATCACGCCTTAAATAATATTTCTTTATACCAAGATCAATTAGACTGAGAACGTCAGTATGCGTTATTTTCAAAAAATTCTTCTCCGCTATTACATTTGGCAGTCTACACTGTGTACGAATATAGTTCATTTCCTCATACATATTTTCAAAGTCCATTAATTTACACATGGATATTGTCGTGGCTTTACGCATATAAAATATTGCCATACATTTTTTAAATCTGCTATAATCGGAGGTCCCAAATGTCTTTGACATGTTAAATAATTGATCCGCAACTTCAAAGTGATTCGTTAATTCTCTGATTAACTTATCCTGGTTTTTATCAGGGGGTGATCCCTTACATTCCAAAAATCGAAGATTTGTCAACGTTACTGGAAGCCCACTTGGCACCTCAATTGTTACAGAGTTGAGCCGATAGTTTGCAGATGCACACCAATTTTTTACCACTGCACATCGCTTATTTTTCACACAAATTGATATCGCATTGTCAGATGCGCTCCATTTGGCTGATAAAGTTCCTGTCTTACGCACGCCATGAATAGTTAAAGCGCTCGATGGTAAACGGTAACTGTAACAAAAAAATCCAATGTTTTAGAATATTTTTCTTTTGTTTATTGTAAAATTTCTGCAAAAGAGGTCATTTCGACCGTATGGAGAGTTTTCTGCATCCCGAGGTAAACATACTATTTTGCTCCCTCTTTTCCGGGAGCAAAATTGCTCCCGAAAAGGAGGGAGCAAAAACCCCATTTTCTCCCGCTACGACGAAAAATAGTATATTTACCTCGGGATGCAAAAGAGGTTATTTTGACCGTGAATTCCTGTAAACTTTTCACGGTCGAAATG
>MVJL01002628.1:0-29651 GCA_002156465.1 Macrocentrus cingulum | reverse complement strand
AATTCTCCGGTTGAATTTGAATGTAATAAAATTTTAAGGTATATTTGAATAATCCTAATTTCGATAATCGAAATTATTCCCTGGAGGATTACGCTTGTTATGAGTAGCTCACCGACTTGATTGCAGATTGTCGAACATTGCTGATAATATATATATGGTTGGTTCGGCACGGCGAGTGGTGAGTCATTTCCAGCTAGAGTGCAGCGTTGAGAGCTTGGGGACCTTTCCCTTAATCCGATGCAGACAGCCTTAAACCCTTGTTGTTTCGTGCTTCGTACCTGTTGCATTGAGCCGCAGCAGTTTGCTGAATAATGGATGTCCGTTTGGTAGTGTACATGTCTCGAAAGTACCCGATGTAAATGTTTTCCCGCGTGTATTTATCCAATTGAATTTGATCAGTAGTTTTACCCATCTTAACTTGACTAGTTCAACGTGTGAAATTTACGCCGTCTAGGTATTTATTCCTGAGAAAATCACGTGAAAGTAAGCTCGACGGTTTTGGCGATTATTTTTTATTTCATGCTTTATGGAAACACGTTAAAAAAGTCATGGCGCGACAGGACAATTTTTTCTTTCGTCAACTGGATAATCTTTTTAAGCAACCGAAAAAACATTTTTTTCCTAGGTAAAATAAGATTTTGCAGGGTTGAAAATATCTCGTTAAATTGATTTTTTTTTTATACTAAAAAAAGAAAAAAAAAAATTCTATACAAAAATACTGTGACGCGTGTGATGGTTTTTTTTTCCAGATATTTCATAAATAAAATAATCCTGCATGACCTCGATGACCTAATATTTATAAATACAAATATATTTCGGATGTTTTAGCACTAATTACTTCACTGCTCGATATATAAAATCCATTAAATCGTAAATAATTAATTTTCTAATTTAATAAAAGTCACTTGGAAATTGAGTTTATCTTTCAAATTAATTCCTATTGTATCTTTAATAAATTACAGTCAATTAAGTAAATTAAAGTTTAAAACCGGGGAATAGAATTATCTATAAATATTTTTAAGATATTCCATCATCTAATCCCATTTACTGATTTCTTTGTCTCTGAAAAAATATACTGCATATAGCACAGACTCCATGTGAATTTAAGAGACTTGGAGGAAAAAAAAACAAGACTCCAAGACGTCAGCCAACCGAAGATGACGTTTTAATCTCGAGCATACAGATGGGATCAGAATGAAACTTTTTTAAAGAAAAATTGAAATTGCTTCTATACATGGAAAAAAAAATTTTTATACAACAGAAATAAACTATGAAAATCTCTTTTTTTTCTTTCAAGTTGATAAAATGTCAATCGATCAAATAATTCATGCTAAAATATCCGAAATTACCTATCGATTTCTACATTTTTGTCATATCCGTAATGCATAATAGCCGCCTTTTCGTCTGACAGTATGTATGCGAACTCACGAGTCAAAGTATACATATAAATGCGGAAAGAATATACGCGACACATCATTGTGCAGTCACAAAATCTCATTTGTGCCAAAGAAAAAATATTCCGTATATAATATTTCATGCTATGTAATGTATATTATTAAAATAACATATTTACACACATGAGTGACACATATTTGTAACTGGACACATCTGCACCTGTCGTATATACACATGATTTATATAGAAATTTACGTGAAAATACGAATTTTCCGCATGTATATGTATTTTATTTCTCTTGCGCAGAGAACGAGTATTTTTTTTTCCTAGCGAATGGCCGATGAATGAGCTTACAAAGCGAAGAATCTTTGCATCGAAGGGGAATTTTTTTTAGCTTCATGATGAGAGAGACGTGGTTTTTTTCGTTTTGGATTATACAATATTTTACATTGAAAGCGACAGTCGTTGTGCACTTTGCGACACGCTTTTCCGTGTCTAAACAATAGAATAATATCATTTGGAGATCGCTCTCACTTCCTCGGATATTTTTATAATTTAGTGATAAGGACTCATGCCACCATGTGTTTATAAATCTTACATTGATTTATATATTGCCATCTCCTTTTATGATACACCCTCTTTGGCACGCGTCTCAACCATTATTTAATACGACAGTAATTACACAGAGTCAGTCTTTCTTTGTGCTGTTTTGCAAGTCCTGTCGCGGATCCTTAGCCAACTTGTGCGACACAGACGCCCAAGTTTATCGCATGATCCATGTTACTGTGATACTTAACGTCAAAACAATTGACATCATTGTTAGTCTCTCAGCGCCACCTGAAATGAAAAATTTTGTTAGTTAAAATTTTTCTACTAAAGTATGTTTTTTTACGCTGCTAATGAGGGATTAAAAATCACATCTATTTTCAGTAATTGTTGGAGAAATTTTGTTAATTTTTCTCTCCATCAATGGCATGTAGAATGTGGATGAGAGAAAGAGGAGAAAAATGGAGAATACAGGACTTTGCGAGAAATCTCACGGGACTTTCGCGCAACTTTTGTCTACTTTACCATTCTTTTTTTTCTGCCTTTTTTCGCCTGTCCCTACTATTTCAGTTTTTATTTCTGTCCCTTTTGCCCGCGGGTCTCAACTAGTCACAACCGCAGTTCAGTTATTTTCTCTCAATTAGATCATTTATGAGTGTGCACTCGCATTTGATTCATCGCGATTTCATTGAGTGCGCGTTACTTTATAATTGGCTTTATTTACGACGAGATTTATGACCCAGGTGGAGCGTGAGAGGAAAAATGAGAGAATTCAGAAAACGAAGAAGCGAAAAAAATAGATCTATATAATTTTGTTGTAGTAGTAATTTATAATGACTTTTTTTAAGATGTAGAATTTCTTATTATTTTTTTCTAAGAGATTTTTCGCTTGTAATATCGTCATTGATGTAAAAGTATTCGGAATAATGTATAGCTTGTATTTTTTTTTGTTTGAAGAAATTACACGCCCACCTGGGGACATCACGTATACATTGCCAGGGCAGAGAATACACGGTTTTATTCGCGCTTTACTGCCAACAAGTTTCTTTAAAAGAAAATTTCGACGTATATATATATAAGTGAAAACAAAATATTTCTCCAGGCTTTGAAATTATTTTCAAGAATAACATAAAATTATTTCCAATTAAAATATAAATATTTCTAAGCTATAAGATCGGAAAAGACAAAATTTTTAAGCTGTACTTAAAATTTCCGTTACAAAATAAGAAAAAAATTTTTTTTTTCAATTATTAATGAGAAATTATAATTTAAAAAACAGTCTTGTAAAGAAACAGGGCCCTTATTATTTATATTTTCAGAGATATTCGAGCCATAAAAAACTAGCAAGAATTCCCAAGTGATACAAGTCATCGTTTGGTCCGCCAATGTGACTGAAAAACATTCAACAGCAATTTTTCCGTTGATAAAGTACAAAAAAAATTTTTTTACTATTAAAATGACGTAAATATTTGTTGAAAAAAATATTCAATACGCGTTAATCTATGGTAAATAATTAATATTAATTGTTTTATCAAAATTTCCACAGTTAGACACTGGAATTTGAATTTGTGTAATTTTCCACCGCCCGGAATTACAATGTCTAAGTTGAATATTGATCCTTGAGTATGATGCTGCATACTAGCAATTTTAAAGATGTTTGCAGATGCAGATGAAACGCCGTGGCAACGAAAACTGTGCCTTCGTCAGAATGTGGTAGGAAAGTTGATGGTAAGAAGAAGAACAAGAAGAACAAGAAGGTCGGGCGAGGAGAATGAGCCTCCGCACTCTCGGCCAACTTGCGCGAACTTGTCTGAAAACCCGATTAAGCCACTGTGCATTCGTTTTCTTGTAGTAAGAGCACCCTGCACCAGCTTTCTCGCACCCACATCCCGTCGCAGACATCATCCTCCAAGACTTTTGTCAAGTTATAAAGTTTGCCTCGCGATTGGTTTACTATACTTTCTGTACCAGTCGTACAACAAAAAAAAAAAAAACACGACCAAAAACCAATCTCATAATATACTCTGACACATGTTCAATCATATCTACCATGATTTGACGACCAGTTGTAGGTATTTTTGCGATCCAGGTCGCCAGATTTTTGCTCAAACTTGTCAATCTCGTTGAGATTCGACTGGGATTTGCTGCTGCTGCCTGCAAACAAAACAAAATAAAAATACATTTAACATTTTTTAAGCAATTTCATCATTGAGCTAATTAATTCATCCTTTTCAAAACACTTTTACTAGATGGACTCTCGGTTTGTAAAAGTTCGCGCCCATAGAACTATCCGTTTACCAGTGACCCCACACGGTAACCCCCCATTAAGGAAGTAATTTACCTTTCGGCTACTAATATATAGAGCTAATTATATTCTCGAGCGCTTAGCATATACATGTGTTCGCCGTTTCAACTAATTAGGAATCAAGCGTTTGTGGAAACATTGAGAGTGATGAGAACAAGAGAAAGACTAAAGGCAGCGACAACCAAGTGGCCCTGAAGATGTTTACACCTCCATTGGCCTGTAAAGCTCCTTTATGTAAGCAAACGACAACCATAGAGTATGCAAACTCAAAGCAAACACAATTCTCTTAACCTTCTCATGAACCTCTAGCACATACATAATATTCTCCGTCTCTTGCCCGGCACATTTAGCCCAACAAATGCCGGCTCGTCCGTCTGCCACTCTCACACAAACACAGCGTCCATCCGTGTGTTGTTCTACTTTCCACAGTTTCCCCGTATAGTAGTTCAAGCACCCACGGCGAAGCAGCTACTGAGCGCCCTGACGCGTGCTTGACGAAGTTAACCATTGTTGCAGCAGTGTGAGGTGTGACAGCGCAAGTATAGGGTGAGCCACATTTAACTGCACAGGTCCATACATCGAGAGAGCCTGATTGTCGGCAAATAAGCGTTATTCTACCAGCTGATATTTATCTAGTGTTACCAGCACCTCGCCATCCGACGAGTCCTCGAGAAGAAGTAGAGACAAAGACTCGAAATTCTGAGACGCGTTACACTAGGGTGTGCCTTGAGCGATATTAGGCGTAATTCTATTGCTGACCCAATCTCCGCCGGCTCACAATGCACCTATTTTAGCTGGATAATTGGCGATCATGGCTTCACAAGTGCGTGTGTGCGTGTTTATGCACGTGCAAACATGACGCATAGTTTGAGAGCAATGAGAATGTGGCCGGGGGTGGTCGTTTCAGAGTCGCTCCAACAGCTCGAGTGGATTCTCTCAGCAAGGAGCAGCAATGGATAGGGTGGACATGCAAATTTTGGCCAAACATTAGCAGTGACAGTGGACACTGTTGTACGAGACCTCGCGTCGTCGTTCAGTGTGTATACATGGCTGCCTATAAAGGGCTTGCTGCATGCAATCGAGCTACTGCACTCGATTCTCAGCCCGCTGCAGTGCCCTACCACCTCACACATTGCTGTTCCCGCTGCTTTCACCCAACTTCAGTGACTATCTGCTGTCTGCTATTAAGCCTGGGGCTAGCTGGCTTGATACACGGGTCGTGTTGCTTGATCCAATCTGGCCTAGGCTTCGTATGCTTGCCGCAGGACTGCGTTTAGTTGATTTCTACCTCTGCTACGTGTTGATAAGATCCATTGAATAATTGACAAACGCTTTTTGGTCAATACGCTAAACTGCTTAATTATACAATTTGATTAATGATTTTCTCAGTCAAATAACAAGTTTTTCTATTTAAAAAAATATTATTGTAAATTTGTAAAAAAAATTTTTTGAATGTTTAAATATACATGAGGATAATTTCACGAGCTTATATTTGATTTAAAAAGATTCTTCGCACACGGTACCAAAATACATTGAATAAAAAAAATTAAAATCCACTAAAAATGACCATTTTTTTCTAGGTAGTCTAGTAAATAATTATAAAATATAGTGTTAAACGCTTTCAAGCTTATTTCTTTATCTTGCAGACCTGAGCCCGAGGTCACTATCACTAATTAAAATCGCATTGACTCCAATACTCGATTAAACAGTTATTATTGTGGCGCACTCGATTCCGTACTCGTACCGCGTGTTGCCGTAATAAATGTCCCAGCATTATTTTCCATTATTGAACGTAACAGTCTGTTAGATTATTACCACAGTAATTATCGGACGAATGACAGCTTATTATGAATGTGCTTGACACATTAGGTACTCTGCCAAGTGCCTCGTAATCTCGTGTAATTTAGCATTAACTGTTAACGATGTGTTTGAGAGTTTTTGCAAGCAGTGTGGCACAAAGGTTTACTCAATGCAAAATTCACATATGTGCCAATGTCGATAAACATGAAATTAACCTTGGTCGACGTGAATTGTGCGAGAATGAAACTGTTGACGGGGCAAGTTAACTTGCTCTTGAGTCGAGTATCTCGTAAGTAAGACCATGGCACAAGCGCAAGCAAGTGAAGTAGGTAGCTCCAAGTGCCGGCGTCTCTTTACTGTGGTTGCGTTTCCGCGCATCTGAGCAACACGTCAAGCTTGTAGCCTATTTGCCTCTACTCTTCTTGTGTGTGTACGCTCCTCTCGTACGCTGCTCAGGCTCAACTGCCTTGCTCAACTTTCCTACACTCTCGTATCGTAGAATATCTGATAAATCCCTACCAAAAGCACACCACCACCGCCACGATCTGCACATCAAACAAGAACTACCTCAAGCTATTCCACACAACTATTTCCACTTGATTCCACCAGTTAGACTACCATCACTGAGATTTTTTGGTGATTTTTCCCCGAGTTTCTACATTCAATTGAATATCTTCAATATTCTAGTCTCAATATTGTAAACAGTTGTTGCAGTTGTAAGAAAAGTTTTGTATTTTACTTGGCATGAGTTTGCAGATGCGTGCGCAATGTATAAAATATAGAGAGGTTAGTCGTTGGATGGAGGGTAACGATGGTAGTATGGGGAAGCAAACATTAATGCTACCCCACAGACCGCAGATGTTGCGCCAATTACAAACCTCACCTCCTTTCCCCGTCTTCTCATCCCTCTCTCTAAAGCGGCTTTGCCTATCTCTTGGAGGTGTAAGCCATTTCTCCACGCGAATACCACTCGACTTATGTGTCGTCGTCGTAGTGCAGTTGGTGCAAGTAACGTTCTCGTTGCAGTGAATTTCTTTGGCAATGCGGCATTTTCAAAGAATTGCGTGTGTCCGCGTTGGAGATAGGTCAAGCTATGCGCATGATGGAAAGAGCAATATCTTTAGACTGAATGTGTATATATATGGGATATGATGCGTACTGCGTCTGTTGCTTGGCTTGCATGTCGAGCGTGTACATGTATATGTAGTAAGGGGGATGCTGATATTATTCTTGGGTCTTCCTTGCTCGAGCATTATTAGTTCTGGCGTGTTAGCATACATGAAATATTGATGTTACAACCCCCACTATTGGCCTTGGCTGTCTAGCAGCGTGTCCTGGCCTCGCACATGCTGTACGCTGCTTCTTGTATTATTACTCTCCCTCTTTCCAACCACTTTGCCGTCTCTTCCAATCCCCTGCTCGCAGCTTCAACCAACCTGTCACCAATGCTCAGAGCAGTTTTCTTCACTAGAACTTTGCTTTGCACGCTTTTTTCCACACCCTCAACACACACGCACTCTCATCGATAACTGTTCCTCACTGTGTGTACTTCATCGACTTAATTATTCTCATAGACATGAAATTTGTGAATGATGTTTTGGATGTGTTGTTAAAGATAGTATTTGATTATTAAGGTGGATTTATGTACCTAATTTAGAGTTTTTGCCCTTTTGAAATGTTAAAGAACTTGGATTACCATCTATAGAATTGTTCATCTCTGGAAGCACGTCCCAGCCTGTGAGAAAAGAAATAATAAAGTATTAGTTTTAATAACAAGAAACAGAAAAGTGAAGAGTAAAAATAAGTATTGTAGAAGATTTCTCCGGGGCTCTTGCGAGCATTTTCTCTTCTTACCTCTTCCTGATAGCTCAGTGGTAGTTGGGCTTGGACTTGTGCTCGGAGGGGTGGACACTGAAACAAGCAAGAGCAAGTTTTTATTTTTAATTAAACTTTCTTTAAGCTGTATATACTTATAATAGACACATACTGATGTGTATACTCTTAGAAATTATGATGAGCTCGTTTAACGCGCTCGCTTTTTTTTTTATCTATGTATTTATATAAAATTACTGATTTAATTGGGCCTGCCTAAAGAAAAATTTTTCACCCATCGCCTTCTTCAAAGTTAAATTATCCAACATTTTATTAAATTAAAGATATTTTTTTCTTTGCATACATCAAATACAGCTGACGAATAATATATATATATATCGTGAAATTAATTTTCTTATCTAACAAACTCAATTGCAATTTATTTCTCATTTTAAACTTGTAAACTTTAAATTTCTCTTCGTCAGATGTGAAAGCATGTAATGGCTAATTCAAGACTAGTATCATGGGGAAAAAATATAATTTAATACTTATATATAAGGTATTATAAATTAAACAGCACATGGTACTATATAACTCTGAACCCTCAAATCTATTATTCTGAATAACGTCGAGTAAGGCCAGCTTTACCCAAACTGCATCATATTTTATCCATACAGTGTAGGATGTATAACACTTGGTTTTATGTGCTTTACACTTGTTATACATATATACACACACAGTTCTTGTTAGAATACACTTGAATAATTATCTCTCATTTCGTCACTCGTCGTCGTGATATCACAGAAACGGCTCTGGCAATTTCAACTGCCTATACTCCCCCGAGCTAGAATTTTAGCCTTGAGCCTTAACATATGAAATTTAACGAGTTGGCCAACTTGAAAAAAAATTATTTTCGAGAATTAATAACAAAATTAGCAATCGAGGATTATAGTTAGTAACATGTAAACAAGTCTATAGATAATTTCAAAGTACTGCTACTGAACCTCGTGAAAGCCACATTACATTATCAGAGAGATTATGGATTTTAAATGGAGATTTATTTCCCCGATGAAAACCCTACTTTGATAAAATATCCTATTTGAACGTAGAGTTGATAAAGCTGATTAGACTTGACAAATTAGGCGAGAAATTAATTTGACCTTTGAGTGAAATCATATTCATCAAATTTCAGTCTATTAGTCTTTAGATATGGCAGCTAATTGGCAGTCTACATCATGAATACAACGATGCCAGTTGAGATTGGCTTCATCTATCACTCACTCGTCGTCACGACTGCAGATGGGCACTTGTGAAAATGAATGGAATGAAGGAGAAAAAATGATATTGAAACGTACAGAGGAAACAAATCGAGAATAATGCATTGTAAGTGAGTATAAAAAGAAAATCATAGAAAGCAAAGAGTAAACGTCGTTTTGTTAGACGAGAAAAGTGAGTGGCAGGTCCAGAGAGTAGCGAGACTGAGAGAGTTAGGCAGTAGCACTTTTCACTTTTGATTTATCGAGCCAACTTTTATATTTTACAGTTGGATATATTAAAACTCGTTGTCTCGCCCATTTAACTTCATATATGTATATTTTTTTTTCTCCACCCCGTAGATTGATGAGGAGAAGTTAAAGTTGAACATTTATCCAGTAATATTCGTAATTTTTCATCCAGTATTACTTCATTACAGTAATACATCTTAAAATTATATTAATAAATATGAAGAATAAGTTATTATTAGTCATGTAATAATGGGCAATGTGTCTAATAAGTCTTCAGTGGCGGAAGTGGCTTGTCGGAAGTTTACAGGAAACTCGTTAAAATCTTGAACACTCCTTAATTAGCCTAATGGCACCATCTTCGTTCGTCCATCCGTCTGCACTTGCCAGCCCACCGTTTCCGCCGTTGCGCTCGATCTCCTCTTCGTTTTATTCCATTAAATTTCTCTTCCCTCACCCACGATGCTCAACAAAGAGAACAATGATTTAAATACACTATTATTACAGAAACTTTTACGAGCCATAGAAAAAAAAAAAGAATTTTTATCAAGCTCATAAATTTACAGACACACACACACACAAATACTCGAGATGGCGATTGGTTTTCTGGTGGATTTGAGCCGAAAGGGCGCTAGAGCGTCCAGAGATACGAGTTGCGGACACTGATAAAGGGAGTTAACCCCGAGAGGCAGGGCCAAGCGAATTAGTATGCGGCCACTGTCACACTTCTGCTCCTCTTCCAGCGCCTCCAGAGCGTCCCTGTCCCGCCTTCCAAGGACCAGACCGTTAATTTTCCATCCCGTGACTCCAATCAATCTTGCAGAATGTCAGCGACTCGGCCTCATGGCTGCACTTTCCTCTTATCCAGCCGGATGACTGAACGACCACCGCCTTCTCTCTAGTCCTGTCATCAATCGGCGTGCTATGATGAAGATGAAATATTTTACAGTTGAATCCGTTTGAGTATGCCGTCGATTTGGCGTGTCACAATCCTCTACCAGTGGTTCTTTAATTGCAGTGAAAATCATCCTTATTCTGACTCGCGTGGCTTGGCTTAATCAATAAATTATGTGGCTGAGAGTTCGTGCAGCTAAGGTAGAGATTAATTTTGTATACTCATGACATTCTATGCTGTGACGTGAATGCAATTTTAACTTGCTAATTTTATAAATTAATGTATTCTTTAAAAAAGAAATAAATGTTTTATCATTTAACAAGTCGATATTGCAGTTTGTTTATATAAATAGAAAAGAAATAAAATTACTAGAATACATAAAAAAAAAACATAGATAATATTTAAATTCTCTATTCTCTGTTTGTGACAGAACATTGCCTCAAGCTTGATTCGATGAGTTAGCGCACACTTTAACCCCCGCGCACGAAAATCCATTCGTTGAATACACCTGTGAATGAGGGATCGGTTAGAACTTTGTTGGGAAAAGTAAGCGTTAGCGAAATGGAAATTGTATTGCGACATGCAGGGATGACTCGAGATGAAGTTTTGGTATGATAAAGTTTAATGAAAAAATCTAGAGTCAAATAAAGTTAAATAGCAGCAGCAGCAGATTCGAATATATATCTTATTAATTACACAAAATCATAATCAAACTCAAGAAAACTTTTTTGTTGGGATAAGCAAACTAGACCCCTTGAGCATTAAATTTTAAATCACACTGATTTTTATCCTCGAGAAATGTATAATATAATTAGCCAAGTTACTCAACTGAAAAAAATGTGTATATCCAGGTTAGAATTTTTTCTTTCTTTTGGCTATTGATTTACTACACATCCTATACAAGATAATTTAGCTACTGAAGCACATGATGGATTTCTGCTGTGTATGGAATTAGATCGGGCCACTGTAAACCTAAACCGAGGCATAGAATTCATTCCGCTCCAATCAATTACGACGGCACTGTAGCTTAATAAGGACCAGCGGCGGCGTGGCTCAGTGTTACCGTAATTATCGAGTTTGGACAACCAATACATGATATTAACTCTCTCTCTTTGTATATAAACGCGCATCACACACCCATGTCTCGTCAGATCACTATGAATAAAGCCTGCATAGTTGCGAATATGAAACTGGAGAAAATGTACTAACGATCCTGAGGCTTTCTTTGGTATGCAACAGTGCTTGCAGATGGCTGTTTGCATGCTAAATACGTACGAATGTGTATATTTAACTGACTGTGGTTGGGGCTAGATCATCATCGAGATTGCCTCTCATCTCTGTGGGTCTGAGTGAGAGTGGAATTATTTCTGAAAGCCATACGAGGTAAAAGGGGTTCTATCCTCTCGACCGAGACGATCATTGTGTGGAATTAATTAGAAGGCTGTGCCAGACCCTTCTCTCGGGCTCTCTTGTAATTGTCGTTAACTTCTTCTTTTTTTTTTCATCCTCCTCTGCTTTACAGCCTCGATGCAAGTCTAAAATCACTCGGTTGCCGCCCTTCAATCGTCTTTGACGAGTGATAAAATTATTATTCAAGTCGATTTTCAGCCTGTGGTACAAAAAAAATTGGGGCAAGGGTAAAAATAAAAGTGTATTTAACGTTTCATGTGTTTGATGTCGCTCGCGTCCTGTCTCTGGAGACTATTCCTCTCCTTTCTATTCTTATTCTTCTTCTTGTTCGAGCATCCAGTTGTATAATTCATGGGACTGGCGCGCGCTTGTGGCTCGCGCGCTATGAGTCTTCAACTTCTTCTTCCTCCTCCTCCACTTGGCTCCCTTAGTTTTGCGCCCGGACGGCATCTCAATGCTCTGGCTGACCTCGAGATTAGACCCAGGAAATTGCCAAACTTCTTTACTAGCCAGAAAAGTCGATTCCAAGAAAGTCGTCGTGTCGTTCTTCAACCACTTGCTGGCAAAGACTATCCTCCATTTTGTACAGACACTGGGCGCCTACTTAGATTATTATGTGGGGGAGAATTTCTGTCATTTGTTCAAGTTGATTAAGAGTGGCAAAACCTGGGGCAAAATAAAAAGGAAAAATTAATTTTCAGTAAAACATCGGCTATTATCCTGATTAAATAAATCTTCACGGCTGTTCATCGGTAACATCAATGTCTTCTGACTCGATATTTCACGCTGGCAGTCACGACGTGCGCGAAAGAGGCAAGAGGCAGCCTGGCGTGATCGCGCGCGAGCCAGAGGTGGAAATCGAAGATTGATGAGAGACCGATGAAACTGCGAGGAAAAATAGGTACGGATATCGAAGTTTTGTCGACAGGAGTATGGAGCACAGAGGATCGACAATGGGAGACAGAAATTTTTTCATGTTGAGCAATGAAAGATCGAGCGAGGTCGGATAGAAATGCCAATAGGTTAAAAAAATTATTTTCCTGTACATATGGCCTGCGAATGCAGGCTCATAGTCAGTAGTGTATGCCAAAGGCACACGAGTTAACGAGGTGAGACAGGTGGCTGCATGATGTTGTTTTGATAACTTTCATTTTTGCTACTTCCTATGTATATATGTATATATATACATCGCCTAAATGCAAATATCTGCATTGTGCGGCATGTCACCAATGTGCGACAGATTTTTAAATCAACCATCAACGACAAATTGCTGAGGTTTTGTCGGCAAAATATATAATAGAAAAAAAAATGTATGCAGAAAATTTTTTTTTTAACTACTGTAAAAAATTTAAATCCCCGAAATTTTTTAATAAATGTCAATAAAAAATTTATTTCACTTTTAATTGTTTTATGAGTTATTCTTGAATGTTAGTCATGAATAAAAAATGATAAAATCTTTTTTAAGAGTCTGAAAGAAAATTTGAATATTTAAAAAAAGTATTAAAAATATATATTCAATTGTTTGAATTGTATGAATATCTGTATTATTAGCCGACGATAATAATTCTATTAATTGATATATTAGATTTTCTGTACAAAAATATATATCCAATTGTATGTTGTGATAAATTTAATCGCCAATATATGACTTCTTGATATATTAATTATTAAAATTCAGAGATTAAATTTGATGAAGCAGAGATTGCTATTATATAAAGCCTCTGGGTGAATTTCATACGGAATTTCACGAATATAATAATAGCTTTAAGCAGCGAGTAATAGGGAAGGAACATTATAACCATTGAGATTGCAATACTTTATGGCGTTAAAATATTGTTCATAATATCCAATTATTTGGGCATTAAAATTTTTTAATTATAATTAAACCATGACATATAAGTTGCAAGATATTTATTGCAATAAAAATGACGAAAAAGTTAATGATTATAACGTAAGCAGACACAGAGTGTTGCGTTATCAAGCGAGACAATGCCACTCGTAGTTTGCTTAAGTCCTTTTTTAAGATTTTACCCAAATGAAAAAAGCATGACCTTTGCCTGAAGCATGATGTCTTTTCATTATTCATGAAGCGAGGTGGAAAAACCCGTTCCTTCTCGTTCGCATTTTTTAAAATTTTATTTTA
This sequence comes from Macrocentrus cingulum, assembly GCA_002156465.1. Lineage (NCBI taxonomy): Eukaryota > Metazoa > Arthropoda > Insecta > Hymenoptera > Braconidae > Macrocentrus > Macrocentrus cingulum. Next base: position 15,843 of record MVJL01002628.1, on the reverse strand, counting down.
CTTTTTTTCTTCACTCGTAATAATAGTCAAGTAAATTGAGAGAGGTTTGTAAATGTCTATGTTTTTCAAATTTGTCGAGGTTTCACAGTCTCAATTATATATATACACACACAACCCCTAATATACAACCACAAGACATCGTGAAAGTTAATGCGACTTGAGGTTTTCCCAGCACGTTAAACTTTTCTCCTCGCGTGACGAGAAATGACTTTCGAGTGGTGAAACTAATACATATGTATACATAAGTAGCAAAAGAATTTTCCAGCCCGATATTCTTGCGTGTTTAAACTATAATGTACATATATAAAGAAAGACAACTAAGTCGTGGTCATTATGTCTTGTAAGTGGGCAAACTTCTGATCAATTTATAATTGAAGCGAGAGACTACTTGAGAAGTTCAAGCTCGCAAGCTTTCAAGAATTCTTTAGCGCGTGATGAGGAAGCAAGTAAAATATTCAATATGCATTTTTCCTGTCGAAATCATCTACAAAAAAAACCTCATTAAATAAATAAGAAACTTTATCGACTTTTTCATTTTTTTTTTTACAAATAAACTGTAAATTCAATGTTGAATTTTTTTTTCTCCTACAATACTTGATATTAAAATTTAACTTTTAAATGCAAAATGGGCATTTTGAACGAAAAAAAAAAAATAAATAATAAACAGAGGAGGCTATAACTTTACATACATTTTATCAAGAGTTTTTAATAATAAATACATATTGCCACACTATATATACGAATTCTCTAGAGTATTCAAAATCTCCATCAGACTCTCAAGCGTTCCCTCGCACTCTGGTTGGACTACAAATCTCTTTTTTATGCCCTTTAATAAAACTCGCCTGACATATCTCTCACTGTTACCACTTAATTTCGAGGGCAGATTCTTTTTTTTACCTCGGTAATGTTGGCTTATTTCTCCCTCTGCGATCGAAGAGTGTATAGGGAATGAAAGAAAGCCAAAGGGAGAAAAAAGAAAAAAAAAAAAAGAAAGGGAGCAGAGGACTTGAAAGGACATTTTTTCCCCCGCGCGCACTTTTTTATATTCTTTGATTTCCCATAGCCAATTCTACACTCTTGCTATCACGCTTAAATGCAAGTCACGTGTCGGTAAAGATCACTTGACGAAGACCGATCCAGTGGCAAGAAGAGAAAATAGAGGTTGCCTTCGATAATTCGCGAATAAAGAGTGGAATGTTCGGTGATTTACAGATTTCATTTCAAGCTTCAGTTGCATAGACTTCAATGTGCAATGAAAAAATGTGCCTGCTATATATACAGGAGCGCTTTCTCATGGTGTTGAACTGTTCCATTTTAACCTTACAACTCTTCTCGAACAATCATCACAGGTTACAGTACTTTTACGATTGACATTACATTTTTACGATCAGTACTATTGGATGACTAGTCCGATTTTTCATGCGTAGAACCTTGAGAATTCTTGAATATAAACGAAATATTATCTTGTTACACGGATTTACCCTTTGTTCTGCATGAAAAAAATTATTTTAGCTTTTATTAAGAATAATTTCTTATATTCCAGTTGTCCTCCAGGGTTATTTAATCACCGCAACAGGCTTAAAGCAGCCTTGGGTTCTTTGACTGGAAAAAAACGTATGATGACCAAGTTGAATGTTTATGAGAGATGAATTAGTTGGTTTTTTTTTTCGCACTTTGAAGTCTTCGTACAAATGTCAAAGGCGGTGAGAAGGTTTGCGTTTTTTATATTTACGCAGAAATTCCATCAGGCTTTTATTGCAGTTGCGGCTTTTATGGTAAATGCTGGATCTTCATTTGAATGTCACTAATGCGAAAAACCGATGCATGCTAATAGGATCCTCATTCTCGTCCACGTAACTCACTCGCTCTTTATACACTTCACGTCGCTAGATATGTCCCTCTGTGTGTCTATTTAGTATATTCATTTGGTTGAAACTCGTCGAGTTTGCGGCAGCAGTGTGAGTATCCATTTGTGTCCTCCTCTTCTGTCTTTTACATTTTTATTCTTTATTTCGCAGTTGTTTTTTTTCCTTTCTTTTTTAGTCTGTCTACAGGGAGTCGGATTTCATTTGAGATCGAAACTAAAAGATCCTGTGGGATTCAACATCAAAGAATGAAGGAATGAGATGTTCTCTTAGTACTCGTGGGGTTGTATTAAAAAGAATCAACTCACTGAAGCATTGGACTTGGGGAATGTTTTTGTTCCATACCTCTTTCGTGTTTTTGGATAAAGAATTTTGGAGTAAGTATAGATCTTATGGACATATTTAAAAGTCATTGAAAAAACATTCAAATAATATTGAGAAAAAAAAATTATCACTTATTCCGTTGAATTTACAAATGTTAATTTTTTTTATATTCAAAAAATTGTTTTAAAGTAAGTGTTTTCCTAAGAAAATAATAAACAATGATCAAACAATAAATTTTAAGACGTTTTATGGAAGGAAAAAAAATTTTTTTTTTCGTCAAATTTTCAAAAGGATTCCTCTTCGAAATCTCGTTGTTTTCACGATTTTTTTAGTTTTTTGCTGATAATTCGATAACCGAGCGTGATAACGGAAAATGTTATTAGAGGTAAATGATCGGAAAATCAATTCTTCACAAAAAATAAAAAGTAAAATTTTTTGATATTTTACGTTGTTTTCGAGATATTTTGTAAAATAAGAATTTTCAAAAATCGCTAATATCTCAAAAACTTTGATAGTTACAAAAAAATTTATTCAACCTTTTTTGTAGGTAATTACAGCCCCAATAAACTGACTCTAATAAGATTTTTCATTATCTTTGTTATTTATCGAGTTATCGCAAAAAAATCGAAAAAATCACGAAAACTGCGAGATTTTCAAGGGGTACCCCTTTGAAAAAAAAAAAAAATTTTTTTATCTCAACCAAATGTTTCAAAATTCTTTCTTGATTTAATAAATAGACACAAATTGAATATTTCAACGCTGATTGTTTTTTTTTCTTCTATCTATCCTTGATATAAAGCCCACTGCAGAGATTGCGAATTAATCGATAGAAATATTGTCAAATAATACTTACTATAGAGACGAATGGTGCCATCAGTTTCCCCTCGAGGGTTTTTCGCAACGCACTTGTAACTGCCGTAATCCGACGGCTGAAATAAAGAAGGACAAAACGATATACAGACAATTATATTGCATAAAATAAAGCAGATCAATAAAATGAAATATTGTAAATGGCAAGCTATTAGTCAGCTACAAAAATAAATGTACTGAAAAATTTTACTGAAAAAAAAAATTTTTTGTTTCATTTTCACAATGGCTAAGCTCATTGTGCATTGGAAAATAAAATAATATCGTTCATACGTATATATAAAATTGAGATATATATACAGCAGATAGAACGGAATATTTGCAATTTCCATATACACTCATATGCCCTCGAAATCGTTCAATTCGTTTAATCGAAATTTTCAAGCATCCATCAGCATCTATCCATGTGTTACACAATTCTATAATATGGCGGAAAAAATTCTCGCTATTGAAATTCAATCAGAAATTATTTTTTTAAACCTAAATGAAAGAAAAAAAAAACCCATTTTTTAAATAGTAAATATAAAAAAATTGAATAAAATTCTCACCTGTAAATCACGTATCATAAGTGTCATGTGAGTTCTGTAGGCCGGTTTTTCTGCGACATGTGTGATTGTATATTTAGGACTTTCGTGAATCATCAGACCATCGGAATCACGAATCCAATAATTCAGAGAAGTCGGATGAGCCTCGGTATAGCACTCAAGAGTAACATTATAGCCCAGTGGAGCACCAACCAATTGATGCGGTATCGAGAGCATAGGTGAAACTGAAACAGAAATTCGATTAAACAACTTTTGAATTGTTCCACCAGATCATTGATGTGGCACGACGCCAATGTGTATAATTAACTTAATTATCTATACCCCCTTCCTGAAATCCACAATTACATGTCATTCTAAATTCGAAATATAAAAAAATAATGTATATCCCACTGTGACCAATTAAACCTATCTCCACATTTTAATCTATTATCTATACACCGCAATATTAAAATTAAAAAATTCCATGTTACATTCAAACCATTAATGTATTAATTTTTCATTCCATGTATTTTATATTATTTTCAACTATAAATATTTTTAATTAAATGTTTTTTTATATTTTAGAATATTTATTTTTAATTTAAATCATAAAATAAAATTTATTTCCACTATGTTCAGCGGTCTAGAGATGGTTTCATGCGGAAATTAAAGTGGAAGTACGAATATCGTGTGTTCTATTCGATTTGTAATTTTTTCCTCCACATTATTCTGGAGTAAAAATTGTATATTTCAACTTTAATACTGAAAATATAAATTAAATTAATAAAAAAAATAGTTGTCAAGTGTTAATTATTGTTAAGATGCTGGGGAAGAAAAATTTAATCGCAAAATACATAGAGCAACTTGAATGAACTATTATATAACTGTAGACGTAAGGAGTAAAATGACGGGAGAATTATTAGATTTTTTAAGTAATAAAAGTCAAAGTTTACAACGGGGCGTTGAAGCCCTCTGGGAAGAGTCATGCTGGAAGCATCTCGTGTCACATCGTGTTCGCCGTCGTGTCGCTTGAGTTCCAACACGAACTCTGATAAAGGTACACAATTATATCCCTGATGCAGGGCTCGAAAAAAAAAAGAAAAAAATCTTCGTAAAATGCAAAATGCCTTGTTTAAAATATTCCCCAGTGGCATATACTATTGGTGCAGAATAAAAGGGACAAAAAAACCCTCTGTCTCATGGATCAGTGAAGTAAAAGATGTCACCAACGTAATTTTTTTATTAGATTCCCAACGACCGATGGAATTGAAGGCCTAAAACTTTTTAAACTCAGTCAGGCATAAGCTAGAAAAATTGAGTTATAGTTAACAGTCGCCATCGTGATCAGGTGATTGCAAAAAAAAAAAAATACAAAAGGACTTTTGTTTTATCGTTTAAATATTCACATTTTTCAAGAATATATATGATAAGGAAAAAGAAATGGTTATAAGGAGTGTGCAAAATTCATAAAAAAATAATAATATAAAAAAATTTCAACTCACTGTGCACCTTGACACGTGTGCACTCGCTCAAAGCTCGGGAAGAACTGACCGACGTGTTCGACAGTTCGACAATCCGCTGCCTGTATCGAAAAATCATGCAATTTACACTGAAAAAATACGATTTTTTTAGTTGGATATACACTGGTGAGTTGAATTTTACAGCGACAAAAGACAGACTCGACAAAGAAGGTGTTTGAACAAACCTCTAAATATAACTTCACTTTAAAAGTTTCAATGGTTTGTTCTAGATCGTGTGCGTGTGCTGGACTAGTCTTGGAATTTTAATCCAATTCCTTGGGGACTGTTGAGATTTATTAGTCGACAGATATATCTTTTCTTCTGACATTGCAGCTAAGTGTACTCCTTTTCTCAGCGATTAATGGTACTCCCTCTACATTTTCAAGTTGTCACACAGCCACATAAAAATTCATTGTAATTATAAATTTTAAACCAACAAAAAATCATATCCAAGTTTATATACGTACTAGCGGCCCCGGCAAACTTTGTACCGCCTACTAATTCTAAATGGAACTACGTGAAATTCTTCATCGAATGGTGCAGATTTCATGTAATTACTATGAATGGCTGAGACGCCTACCCCAAACAAAGATTTGGGACTTCCTTATATATATTTAGATAGATAGATATATATTACTGTGTGATTTTAACATGCCGGAAATTTCATTAGAAATAATCAACTGCAGATGATAATCCGAAGACTAATGCCTGAGAGATGTTATCAACTTAATTGCAATCCCTTTGTGACCATTCGACCCAGCAGCCATGTATCTATAATGAATAATCAGGTCACTGGAGAGCTTGACAACAGTTAAGTAGTGGTTTCAATTGCAATTCAATGGCTTTGAGCTGCAATACTGGTTAAAACTTTAGACCAGCCTTAGGATAAAATACCGCAACACCCGAATAAAGCCAAATCGCATCGAGTGAACGTTAATTTGGATTGATAAGCCAGCTTTAACTGCACAAGTTTCCTAAACAAATTAAATTATTTAATGAACTAGAGAGAAAGAGAGATTGCAGTAAACTTTCCTCAATGGTATATTTTCGTAATATGTCATAATAATGGAGAAAATTGAATTTCAAGATGAGAGAAACAATGCGACTGTTGGATTCATGATAAACTCTCTGTGTCACGACTGATGAAAATAGTCACTTCAGTTTTCTGCCTTTTTTTCACAACTTATTGATTGAAGTGATGACTGTTGGATTCATGATAAACTCTCTGTGTCACGACTGATGAAAATAGTCACTTCAGTTTTCTGCCTTTTTTTCACAACTTATTGATTGAAGTGAGAAGAAAAAAAAAATAAGAAAAGTCAGATTCGTTGCATCTATGAGTGAAAAATGTGAGAGCATGTAACCACATCATGTTCTACCAGTTTTGTGGCTTGAGGGCAATCGAAAAAAAAAAAAAAACACGTGTGTGGCCTCAGCAAAAATCATTGGACCCGGCGTGTGACCCTTTGCGCATATTTCCGCAGTTTTCTGTCGAGCAATGATCGTTTTATTTTATTTTAAGTAGAATATATATATATACAGCACAACTTGATGTTCAAAGTCCTCACGCGATTCGATGAGGCGAGGAAAGTTTCTCTGACAGCCCTAGGCCAACTCTGTGTTGCAGCTGTGCAGCTCAAGGAATAGAATTTCTTGGTCTTTCATCCAATCGATGAATCGTAAACCCTTAACATCGCCACTTCTGATGAAAAACTTAAGTCGTACAGCATTGAGATAAGTTGGTTAAAGATTTTTTTTTCCCTTTATTTTTTCACAACCAAGATTAATGAGCGATTATTTATAATCACTTAAAAAAAAAATCTATAGAAAATATGTTGAAGACTCGACGTGAATTGTGAGGAAAATTTTATTTATCATACGAATTTTTGATGAGAAAAAAATCAGAATGAATAAGATTAATGGTTGAAGTAAATATAAACTGGATTAAAATGATTATATGAGGATTTTTAACGGCGTAGAAAGTATATCGATTTGTGATTAGTGTTGAAAGGCATTTGCAAGCGTGAAAATGCCTAACAGAGTTAGCGAGAGCGAGTGAGAAAGAGAAAATAATCCACGGGGATTTCTCGCGGGTGAAATGGCAACGCGAATGTATATGTATAGCTTGTCTCGAGGTGGCGCTTCGCTCCCCCTGCGATGGCGCGAGGTGAGTCAGAACAGAGGCATTGTCGCATTAACATTCCTTTCGTGTGAAGAGGGTGCAGAGCGGTTAGGGTGGGATTTGATTACGGAGGGCTGGGTGCGCGAGCGTTGTCTCGGGGCAAGGACGGCGCGGGTGCAAGGGTTTTTCGCCGACGGACAGGTATATATGTGTGTGTGTGTGTGTGCGCGCGGCCCCGACTAGAGATGCCGAGGCTGTATAGATATATGTATATATATCTGACAAGGGTGATGCTTACTGGCCGAACTGCCGCAATCGGAAGACATCTCCCCATCAAGCCCATGAAGCGTTCGTTGCACCATGAAGCTTGGCAAATTAGTCTTCATCAACGCTCTGTAAAGTCGGCGAGAATTTAATTATATTTTTACAATAATTAATTTACATTTATTTCTTTTCAGTCAAATTATAAATTAATTGCGTCTTTGTTGAATTAAAAAATTGGCGGCAATAAGAAAAACTAAAACTAATTTTTTTTACATGTTTAAACCATTTATGAGAATTTTTTTTAGTAAAAAAAATGATATTTCAGTGAAATTGAATTTTTTTTTGATGATTAAAAAATTTCTTTTCCTCAAGTTTTGATGGATTAATTATTTTTTAAAATTATTTTACGATGTATTGAAGTGTTATTGTTGTTGAAAAACTAATTTTCAAGTAAACACGTGAATTAATTGAAAGAGTTAGAGAACATCGTTGATTGACTATTAATAATTGCGTGAGAATATATTTTGAATTTATAATTTAGTTGGATATGAGCAAGGGCATACAATAAAACCTTTTGTATGCGAACGGCCAAACTTTCTGGACACAGGAAATTAGAAGATGGAGATTGTCAAGCATATGGAGACGACAGCGTGTATAGCCGCATGAATTTCTGTTTGTAGAACAATTGGCAATTGGAAAACCGATCAAACTGAAAGCTCGTACGCGTCGTATGAGTACAATACCTATATGAATAGCTCGGCGATTTAACGCGAAATTCGGACTTCAAATTGGAAATACCTCACGACGTGGTTTACTAAATACATTAAAAATTAGTTTTACATTGCACAATACTTGTAAATTAAATCAAAAAAATTTACAACACCCTTGCCGTCATTTGAAATATCATCGGCCACCTTCCAAATTAAGAATGCCTAAGATTTAACGAGAAATAGTTATTTGATAAATTATTTAAAGCTTTTTACTACAATAGAATAATTTTTTAAGTTAATACAATGTTTAAAAAATACTCTAGAATATCTACAACCCGCCGACGTCGGTTCGAAGAACTCAAAAAAATCTGTAATTCATAAAATCCAACAAGAAATACTTATGCAACATTTGATTGATCGATTTTATGATTTTTAGTTCAACTTTTTGAGAAAAAAGTGAAACTAATTCATCACTACGAGACAAATGCACGAGGATAACGGATCAGCAGAGTCATCTGGAAGCCGTATAATTTACCAACTTAAAACAATATCATACACTCGACCTATTTTCACTCTAATCCGCCTCTCCAATCAACACAGTTTCATTTCCTGTCATGTCCTCCCCGTACCAGTGCTCAGACACGTAGATAAAACATCTAGAAATAGAAATAACCTTCTGCAATATAAATGTAACAAATTTTTTCCAAGTATTTTCACTAGGAAATGATCAGAATCTAAGCTTACATTGATTATAACATAATATGACACTACATGACTACTACTGGGTGGCATGCTATAGGCGATGAAATTCATTTCATGAGTAAACCAAGTTGCACAAGTTGACAATGACATTGTTGACATGTCTGTTGACTCGTGGTCGACTTTGGCGATGAAATTCCGCATCGGTGTTGGATATTTTAGACAGTGTTGCCTCAATGCACAGAAATTGGAAATACATTCATTCGCGTTTGCAATGAGTTTCGAGAATTCCGTCTCGTCTGCGATTGTGAAAAATCTTTGGATATCTTATTGGAAAATTTGATGAACAATAAAAAAATTTTTTTTTTCAGTGTTCCAACAATTAATTCAAAATGTTGGAATTAATTTTATAAATATAAAATATTCGTTTTATGTTTGATATTTTGATTAGCTAAGTGATGTCATTATTTAAGGGTGTTTAGAATTTTTTTTATGGATGTTCTGGGTGGTTTTTAAGGATTTAGAGATATAAAAAAAAATATTTCTGCTGTCCATTTTACCCTGTGGGTTATTCTCAGCTTCTATTCTAGAGATGAGGTCGACTTATTGTCGTAATCCACTACCTGTCCAGGAGCACATTTATTATTCGCGCACACAACGACCGTAGACAGAGTATGAAGGGGTATTTTATGCGTTTAAAGTATTAGATAGTCGCTCTATGTATGTGCTGTGTCATTCTGAATTTTTCCAACCAACGGTGATGGATATTAAAAATCATTTCACGATTTTTTAACGCCTTTTAATATTTTTAAACTATAACCAAAGCTTATCTGCCCCCATGAAAATTTTTTCTTATCAAAAAAAAATTTAATTTTTTCCATGCATGTGCATCTAATACTAAAAAACAAATTTCAAGTATATATTTTCAGACGCTTTTGACACGTTGCGATGAGTCTGCGTTGAATATATTACAGAAATATATTTCTTATAAAAATTTTCGGACTTTTCACTTGTCCAAATGGTAGCCTTTCGGGCGATAAAGCAAAGAGACTAAGAGCAAGAGTAAAACGTGTTCATTTTTAAGATGAAAAAATTGTTTTTGTGCAGCAAAAACCAGAATATAAACAGTGCGTCGGCAGAATGAGTATGAACGTCGTCTACTGTTCTCTTTTCAAATCATCCCTTTAAATCCCTGAGGAGATGATCTTCCCCCTCGCGACGACGGTTAGCAATTATTTCTCCCGCATTTCACCCTCCTCGAAGTATTCGCGTTGCTCTTCGCAACCAAACTCATATACTCTCAGGCACAATGCATAAAGCAACATCTTGGATTAGTTGGATATAACAGAGGAGAAAAGATTTCGATAATGGCATATGTAAATGAGAAACTCTCGAGGTAATATATCGAGTGAAACACTTATACATCAATTATTAAATATCAACCCTGTGCTAATTGAAATTTTAATATGTAAATAAATACCCTAAAATTCATTTCAACCACAAAAACAGAAAAAATAAAACAGACTAGTTGACGAGAAAAATAATTTTTCTCAATCATTTATAATTTTTTTAATAATTCATTAGATAATTCTTTCAAGTATCCTCTTAACAATTCACCAGTCTAATACCTTTTTAATCGTTGAAAATTTATCTCTAGAGAAAAACTTGGTTTGCGTTTTTTTATCCAAAAAAAAAGGTCTAAAAAATTTTTTCCTACTAAAAAAATCAACCTAAAAATGTTTAAACACTAAAATATACATTTTTATTCTATTAACTATTGAATTTATTAAACATTAAAATTTTAATCAACCCTATAGAGTATTACTACGCGGTTAATTAGCGTAATTATTCAACCACAATACAAATATTTATTTATTATACAATTAATTAAACAACCAACAACAAAATACTAGTAAATTCCATGTTTACCGATATTTTTCATTTAAATTCACCCACCATGAGTAAATAGCGATTGAATGCTTCCACTTGAATAGCAATTAACCAGTTATATAAACGAATTAACAATGTCGAATAATTACGACTATGTGAGCGTGAAAAAAAAAAACATTCAATAAAAAAATACGTGAAAATTCTGTCCGCGTGTTCAATGAGTCAGCAACAAGATATAGTTACGTATTGCAGATGTTTCTATATTACACACGAATTTTGCGTAGTAGGTAAATGCATAATATAAGGCGAGACGATGGGGGTAGATAGTTGGAATTGCCAGAGGTGCATCCGTGTGACCGCGCGTCATGCACGCGAATATTATTTGTATTTGCATTTGCGCCTTGCTCACTTTGTCCGGAATAACATACCGCACGTTTCGTATATCGTTTTTACCTCGGGCATTCTAAAATTTAAATAACTCTATATCGCGAAATGAAACTCTATATACGTGTGCTGTCATACATAAACTAAATATAAATAATTGCTGCCAAAAAAAAACAATAACACAAATACATCGGAGCTATTATGTCGCGAGACAGTTGATTTGTTTTTTTTCAACACTATATACGTACAGACGTGCGAATATTCATTTGAAATTCCGCACGCAGACAAAAGGTCAAGCTATATATGTGTATATATTTGCATATGTACATGTGTACGATTGTGTCACACTGTGCACAGCCCCCGATGAGATGTATGCACGCCCATGGGGGCCTATGGCCACGAGGAAATTCCTTTCACACGCTTGCATACATACGCTAAATCATATTTCCCGCGTTCGCCCCAGATTATTCCGTCAGTCACGTTAAAATTAACACAAAAAGCGCAGTGCGATGACGCGCAAGAGCCCCCTGGCTTGCTGCCTCCAGGGAGACCGAGTAATGGCAATTTTACATGCGTCTCGGGGAGCTAGGGAAAATTTTCCTGCTGGTCTACCGTCACATTCCTCCGCATTTTTTTGTTAAAAGAAAGAATTTTTAAAAAATGTAATAATTCCTATTTTTTTTTTTTGGGAAAAATCGAATTTAACAGTATATAAATGTGGTTTTTTATTCTATTTTTTTATTGAAATAAAATGATTCTATATTTCATTTTGGGGTTTTATTTGTGGTGGAAAAATGTTAAGGGAAAAAATACACAATTTTTCCGTAAGATAGATTGGAATATATTGTGAAGAAAAATTAATTACGGAAATATGGTGGATTTGAAAGGGATGCAGCCTTCAGTATGGTCAGCCATGTACTTTTTTTTTCAACGTGTTCAGTTAATGAATAATTATTTTTAGAAGGAAAAAATTTTCTTTTAATTGAAATTTTATATATGTTTTCAACGTTTTGCCCGTTTTGCCGTATAATTAGTTAATTAAAATTCATTAGCCAGGATTCTTTGAAAATTTTTTTTTTTTTTTCAGTAAAATCCTTTTTTCTTCCTCATAAAAATAAAGAAATGTATTTCATAAGTAAAATACTAGCAGACATTAAATCCAATAAATTATTTCATCCTTTAAAAACAAACAAATAAATACCAGAAGAAAAATAACAAATAATTTTCTACATCAATTAATAATCATCAAATAATATTTAACCATAATGAAAAATAATAAATAAAAGATATTCAGTGATAATTCAATGAAATTTTTTTTTTTTCCTATATTTGTACGACATAATTCTAAGACTGATGGATTTCCAACGATAAAAAACTGGTGAATTATTATGGATTTATCGTGAAAAATGATCTGAACTATAAAAAATGACAAGAATTGGACAATTGTCACTGAAATAAAATAAGAATAGGCATCTGAAAAGTGTATATACGCATTACAGTAGGTTTTGTACGACGTATCGGTTGATTCATTCGCTCTCATTCCCGAGGGTTCTGCTGCCTTTCTGCGGCTACGTGTCTGAACTATGTAATCGTTTTAACCCCATACCAGCTCAACAGCACGCAGAGACTCACTGCTGCTGTTGCTGCTGCTTGGATATACGTATATCTGGATGATTTTGCGTCTCTGTCTCGACGGCCTTTCTGCCGAAAGCTATGAATTTTATAAGAGCAATGAATTTCTCTCGATTCCTCGTAGACCACTCTACGTGTCCCGTTAACATATTATTTTTTTCCTCACTGTCTATAATATTTATGAATAATCCACATGAACTTCCAACATTAATATACAAATTTTAATGTAATATCCAAATAGCGAATATGGTAGAATAATCAGTTTTACTGACGTAAAACAAGATAATTGAATTTACATTCCAGCTTTTGACGGTTGCAATATGAACATTTCAAAAATTAATATGGAGATAATTTATTCATAAATATTATCATTAATATGTGTAAATATAAATTTATCAGTGAAATAACGTCGATTTTGCATGTTTAAAGGTGACTTTGTACAATAATTAGCGAGCTTAACCGCAAACAACGATATTCAGCAGCACTCCTCGGAGAGAAATGAGAACTAAATGACATTAGAGTACACGCGACACACATATGTATACGAGTGGATCATGTGAAATGACATAATTATTACTCCAGTCCCTGGTTTCAGTGTAACAATACAAACTACAATATTCCCACGATGAGCAATGCGTCATGGGTGCACGTATATGTCTACACCATACGTGAGCGTTTCACGATTTTCTCGTGTTAATATTATCAAGAGCAGTTGAATTGAACGTAGGTTGACATATTAATTTCACTTGTGAATACACGAGAAAAATTATTTTAACATGGTTAATTATAAAAAAGTCGGTTTAATTGACTTTAGGTAATTATATTTCATTTATTGCCAATGTTATTTTGTACTTTATAAATATTGAAATATTTCCTGCAGATGAACTGAAATATAATTTGTATGGATGCTCATTTCGATTTCTTTTACATCGGCTTATTGATGATACGAGACTTGTTAATTAAACTTTTTATTGAATTCTAATTAGAAATAAATATATAAATTATTATATAGTTATTATATATAAAAAAAAATTTGAGAATGGGAAACTATTATTGTCACAACAATAATTGCGGTAAGGAAAAAATATTCATCGAATTAAAAACTCGCGAATTCCTTTAGGACATTTCCTACCCGTATGTACCCCAAAGATATACAGTTGTATTTATGTCTGTATATACTCGTGATTGCTAATTCGTATTGTAGCCAAGCTCATAAAAATTCAACGCCTTTCAGAATTCATACACGTCGGCGAGTTTGATACACGTTTGCGCATTTTTTTAAAAAAAAAAAGCAAAAAAAAAAAAGAAAAACCAGAACTCTCCCAGTGACCCTGTTAAATGTGTAATATAGTGAGACGATAGTTGAACATTTTGCCAAGAGAATAAAGTGGCAATACGCAGCCAGAGAAGGAGAATTGCGGTGAAAAGCGTCGTTTTCACAGCTTGAGCAGTTTAAATGCACGAGCCAGATCAAAGAAAATGTGTCTGCAGTGTTGCTTTCTTTCGGCCACTTGTCTTCCTTCGAATGCGATACATACTTCATGAGAGTGTCTCTCGATTCTTGTGGTCCAACTTGCCACAACAAAAATCCCACTCACAATATATACTTTTTTACAGATAGAAAAAAAAAAAACGTCTCGACGAGCCACACGCAGACATCTTGGCACCGCTGATATTTTTCACGTGGACACTAGTTTATTAAAGTTTCATAGCACGGATGTACTGTGTAGTATTTTTCAAGAGTCGCTAGCCAAGCTAAAAATTATGATTAAAGAATATCATCGAAAACACAAGATTTTTTGCTCAGCCAGGCAAATCAACTCAACGCTAGGATACACAAACAATAAAAAAATCCTCATTCAATCTATCAAAAATTCTTCTCATCTCTAAAGAAAAACACCTTTAAGAATAATTTAAAAAAATATATTTTATAGCTGAAAAAAATTTCAATCGAGTTATTTTTGAATGAAAAAATTTAATTATATTTGCATTGAATTTTTTTAGTTGAAAATAAATTTAATTTTTTTATTTTTTATTTAACTTACGGAGTCTCTTGGCAATCTAGATAAAAGTGAGTGAATTGTATTCGGTGTTTGTCATGCGTTATTAATTGTGAAAAGCAATGAGAACAGCTAACAATATATATTTTTTTTTTTTTCGCCAGAAGTGCAAGAATAGATGGTAGTATATTTATCACACGGAGAGAGATACACGGTCTAGAATTACGTGCTCGTGACGAAAAGTCAATTTCTTTTGTTGTGCGGGCGTGGCAAAATTAGTTCCAAGCGAGAAAAGCATCTGTATCACTGAGTTTAATTGGGAGAGAGGCCTGGAAACTTATCCAAGTGTGCGTGTGGAATACGTGAAGCACTTGGGCGTGTGTTTCACTTTGCCGATTCGTGGCGTCACGATTTTTGCGCCCTAACCATCCCTATACGATCATCTAATTCATCGAGGACAAGTGGATCGAGCATTGGACGCGAATCCCCGGCGAGAATCTATATACACACGGAGAATAACCGAGCTGCACACACAGTGCTACAAATTTATATATACATCGTCTGCGTCTTTTTTTCGCAATATACTCGCGCTTCGTTTGTTGAAGGGGATAGGAGAGGAAGCGGGATGAGAGACACGTTAATGAGTTTTTCGGAGAACGTGCCAAGGAGACGATCGACAAGAGTGGGCGAGAGCCGAGAACGCGCGGTGCCGGCTCATAGGCTGTGAGGGGACGAGTGTGGTACCTCTGTGGAGGAAAGAAAAAAAAGGAATGAGAATGGAATGAAAGGAATAGTAAAAAAAGAAAAGAAAAGAAAAGAAAAGGGAGATAGAGCTCTGCACTTTTAAATTTAAATAGACGCCAACGTCGTTTACGATAAGCTCCAACCAAGCGTTTTGCGCTTTCGAATCTTGATTGTGATCTTGACGTTCATTCCTCGCACTTTAGACAGGTAAAAAGAGACAAAAAAACGGACAGATCTACCTGGTGTGATCTATCAAGTATAAATTTGACCACTTAAACAATGAAAAAAAAAAAAAAAA